>CAJUYH010004174.1:6375-28408 GCA_910591685.1 Galerucella tenella | reverse complement strand
TCATTTGTTTTTTGTTTTTCCAAGAACGACGTCTAGTATATATTTTATTCACATCCCGAAGGTGCCCAAATTATCTGTCTCATTTCTATTTTGCGTAGACCCAGAGGTACGATAACAATGCATTTTATTTTATTGAGTCCGCATCCTATTGCCAACACCAATATTCACTAAAAATGCTTGCATTACTTTCCGTGTCCTTTTCATACGAGGAACATGCTCACATTGCCAACAATTGAAGAAAAAATTGGCTGCCTAACGAGTGATTGAAAACATATGGGGACTGAATTCACAGATCGTACTCTGGAAGTACCAAGCTTGGTAGGACCTGAAGATCCTAAGTCTGGTTACCAAACACAAATAAATAAAAAGCTTGAGTGTGGCGATGAAAGTCTTTATCAAACTTCCGCATCCTGCTCTGAAAGTTGAGGCGGTAGCGAGAATTGCATACAGACTGGAATGCAATGGGAGTTAGCACGAAGGAACCAGCACCCACAGTCATTCCAGTAACTCAATGTTGAAGGCACGCAGTCAGGAAGGAACGTAGATGTGATGGATCTTAGGGGGATTTTTCCATCCATATTCTAGACTGTCGACACGTGTTTGTAAATTCACATTGGAAGGGGGCATGTATGCCAAAAGATTCCAAAGGCAGAACAGAAATTCTCAGCACGCCTCCAGATTAGATCTATAGTGCCTTTATAAACTCCCAGCTCTGGCAACACAATAGGGTGACACACATGTATTGTGGGCAATGACACCGTAGCTAAGCTAAGGGACCAGAGTGCCTGATGGAGGATTTTTCCATAAAGGACCTGGTGAAAATACTAGTGAGTCTGATAATGACTACAGGTTTCTCGTTAAATCAATGATACGATCAAGAGCACAAAAAGGGTGAGGTTATTTTAATTTGTGGTACTCAACTATAGTCACGTATTTCCATCATTTTTTGGAATATTACCGAAAAAACTGATTAATTTCATTTTTTTCCAGGTTAGTTATCCAGTTCCTTTAAAAAGATAGCAACAAATGGTAAGAAAGGTTATTGGCATGCTCTTCTATTAATACATTATAAACTATATGGAAGATTATCATAAATTCACGATTCTGATGTGCTGGCAAGAGTTTTTTTCAATTACGCCCAAACGAATTTAAAATGATTTCGACTGTTTAGAAAAATTGCCAGCCACGTGTTTGGAGAAATAACGAATTTTCCACGAATGTAATTTAAACAATCAGTTTCTTAATTTATTATTCTTACTTGTCAGTCTTTTATTAGCTCAAAGTTAGGAAAAAATTTGGCTGACATATTATTTTAATGAATCGTTAACTCAATCACCAGCATGAACACATTTTCACTAATTGAGCATGACTGATCTAAATCTAAATAATACATCGTAACCCAACTGCTTGTCTTAGTCAATAAACTCATTTTATAAATTTCCGAAAAAAAATTAGCTGTTTTCTTATAGATGACAAATTAAAATTATCAAATGAATATTAAATAGTCAAATACTGTATTGAAATGTTTTCTCAGCTTAAGGATTTCTGTTTGTTTTGGCTTAGACCGAAATAATTGAGAGTTCTTATAGTTAAAAGTCAACACAAAAGAATATATTGTTCGAAGTTGATGTCTAAGGACAAATTACTTTTTAAGATCGATGATGAATGTTTTCCGAATAAAATGTAGATGGGAGGGAGGTGAAAGAACATTTCTGGAGAAATATACCAAGCAAAAATATTTATTATCGGCTTCGTGACCATTTTTTAAGAAGACTTTCAATCGGAAAGCATCCTTTGTATCTTCTGTAAGTTCCTTGTGGCATTATTTATTATTTTTCCTCTTATTTTTTGGTTTTAATTCCCAAAAAATGAGAAAAAACAAGCATCCTTTAGGTCATAACTGTGCTTTATAAAAGTTAAACCAATGTAAAATCAATGGTGAAATAAGAAAACAGCCTAAAATATATAGAGCACGTCACAGATATTTAGAAAAGCTTTTTTTTCGGAGAATGTCGATCAACAAAGCCAGCAATACAAATTTCAAAGCATTGTTTGGCCTATTTATATTGAATGTTAGATAGATAGATTTTATGAGGTGGCTTTTGACCTATTCCACTATGACCTTTCTAGATCTATTGTGGTCCTTTAAACTCTGGATCACATTCTCTAGTCTGACTCTTTTTAAAAATTCTATTAGTGTGGAGACTGAAACTTTCATATAGCTCTTTGCCAATGGCTTTTCTTCGCCTAATGCAAAAAACCGCACATTTGCCCTGACATTGAATGTGTTTTGCCATTCCTTCTTCTAGGTGACAAAACCTGCACACATCTTCGTTTGTCAATCTCATCAGCTTTAAATGCCTATTGAGCTTACAATGCCCCGTTAAGAAACCCACTACAGCTTTGACAGTTTTCCTATCTTTGGCCATCAGATCTGCTGTAAATTTTAGCGAGTATTCTAATATGAACTGTTTCGCTTGCCTCTGTCCTAGTGAGTTCCTCCGCCATATCAGAGATTTGTGGGCGATCCACTTCATTGTTCCTATTCTTGTTATGGCTTTTGCAACGCCGCAGAAGGGTTCCGGCCCAACTAATGGCATTGATGAGCCCTGTTTGGCCATTTCATACGCTTTTCCGTTGCCCTTATGACCCTCGTGCCTCGTGCTACCGTAACATTGCTACGCTCACCCAGTGTGTTTAGGGCCCGCACACAATCCAATACTAGCTAAGAATTGACCTCTACGGAGTTGAGTGCCTTTAGCGCTGCTTGGCTGTCTGTGAAAATGGCAATTGAACAATTGAATGTTACTTGCACATTGATAAAAAGCGATCAACATTGTATGGGTGGAATCATGGAGCAATTCTTGTACACCCTAAGATTCCATGCAATCAATAATCCCTTTATTTTTCCACTAATTCTAACAAGTTATCATCAGTAATGAATATTCAGCCCTAGTTCCTCATCATCACTGGTCCACATGATATTTTACATATAAATGCCTTCAAAGCTCAGAGCATCTGGTAGAAATAAATGCAAGTAAAAGAAATCTCATATCTTCACATACTATAAACCAAGTCATAAAATTATGAAGAGAAACAACTCGAACATAGTATATTAAAGTATAAGTGGATATTAAGGTATTTAAAACACGAGCGATTTTTCGAAATATAGCAAGTGTTTTAAAGACCAGTTATCCATGAATACTTCACGCTTTTTTTTATTGCTACACTTTGTTATTATAAATACTGGTCTATAACTACTACAACAACATATATGGAAATAAGAACTAAATGCCAAATGGTTGAATTCGTGATGTATATGATGTATAGTTTGTTCAACCATCCTTTGCCGTTATGTCATAATCGGTGACGTATTCTGCTGTTTTACGTATGTCTTATATTTGTTGAATGTTATTTTACACTTAACCTCAAAATTATAATCAATGGCATATGTTAAGAATTGTTTTCAAAATATGACAACTGAATTGTCAAAAGTAACAGATAAAATTTATGTCGACCTTAAATGAGAAATACGTTAATGACGTCATAAATCCGTCTCATCCATTTCTTTACTGCAGTTGAAGAGGATATTAAAATTACATATACAATTACAAATAAGTACAATGATGAAAACTGACAATACCAACCCCACTGGGTAATCAATATCAGTCAATAGTTGAAGTGAGAGGCAATAACACACGCACGCGCTTGCCAACAGCAAGTGGGGTGGTTGTAGCGGGCTGTTCGATAAATCTTCACCAATCGAGTTCGTTCGGAGGACGCGGTGATATGGTTTTCGCACGAAGTTGCCGGCTTGAAGGAAAACCTTTTAATATCCAAAGGTTGGAAAAATTATGTTCATAAACAAAATCCTATGAAACAAGCACATTTAAAAATTTAAAATTCGGATGGGCAAGTCAATTCGTCATGGGAATGGAAGTAGATTTGTAATAATAAATTCCGGCATATAAAATATTCCGTGAGAATCAGTCTCACCCTCCTCCCAACAAGAAATTTTTTCAAGCTCCTTTCCCCTCGTGACTATTATGTAATTAAAGTTCGGCCCCCAAGGCCGACTGTCCGATCGAGCACCTTGTTCTATCGACTCACTTTTGACCCCTAGTAAGTATCATCAATCTGTATGTTACTCTCTGTATATAAAGGAGTAGTAGTAGTACAAAAGGGAAGAATATCAATTTGACGGAATTATACAATGTCTAACTTCAGATCGAGATGTATAATAAATCCAATTTAACATTGTATTGTTTATCTACTACAGCAAAATTACAAAAGGAGTGTACTGTTATTACACCACGTTATCCAATTTCCTGCCAGATCTCTAAGCTACAATATCAAAGGCATGGTGATATATACAATAACACGCAAAGAGGGAGCTCATCAATTTTAATAGAATGATGAAACTTATGGTGTTATTTGTAGTTTATTATTTTGTAGTCAAATTTGATAGCTATTCATCAGCTGTTAAATCAACTGGTTTACGCACTAGATGAGTTTAGACAAACACGGTCTCTCGCATCTTACTTTGTATTTTAGATTTTTTTATAATTTTAATTACGAAAAAAAGCATTTTGCATTACCTTTCATTTAAGTTTTGACTGCATTCTACTTGGTAATTATTTAATAGACGGGTGGCCCATGACACATGTGGGCTGCTTCTTCACTTCGAATGAAAGCCGTTACCACTATAGAGCAGTGGTCTCCAATTAGTTTCGCTCGGGGTCCGTCTTAAGAAATGAAATGACCATCGTGGTCCGCACATTTTATTTACAAGAAAAAATATTTATTAAACAAATGTAATTAAGGAAATAAAAAAGGTATTTTGTTACGAAAAATGACATTTTTTGTTGCGAATTATCTGTCTGAAGTTTGGAGTAAAATTGGTGCAAGCTATTCACATTAAATCCTGGAAATGTTCAGTAGTAAGTCGAGATCGAAATTTATTCTTAATGAACTTCATCTTCGAAAATGCTGCTTCACAAATATATGTCGATCCAAACAAAGTAAGAAGTTTCAAAGCTAATTTTTGTAATTCTGGATATTTATCACCACAAACAAATTTTATCCAGAACTCTTCACTGGAAACGTTTGTTTGTGTTTTAAAACTGTGTTTTCTTGGAAATCGATCATTCCCATCTGCAGAGTAACTTTATCACTTCTGAAAACAATTGCAGCTTCATTGCTCCATTCACCATCAGGATGCAGAGAGTAAATGCTGCTGAGAATTTCTACAACATTCTCAATTTTCCTAAAATCTGCGAACCTTTTTTGAAATTCCGATTTAAGATCCATAATGAACGTCCTGAATTGGCCGACGTCAGTCTCGTTGTCACTGCTGATTATTTTATTTAAATTGGGGAAGTGTAAGCATTCATTTCCAAGATCATTGATAAAGAGATCAAATTTTCGAGAAAAACTTTTTTGACATCTGACATGAGCTTGAATACCAGCTTTCCCTTGCCTTGAAGTTTAAGGTTCAGGTCATTGATATGTTTAAAAGTATCCGTTAAGAAAGCAATGACGCGTCAATCTTTTTGTATATCGAAAGTAGTCTTTAGTATAAGTTACTGTGTTCTTGCGGGTCCGCACAAAATGGGTCAGCGGTCCGGATGCGGACCGCGGTTCGCCATTTGGCGGCCCCTGCTATAGAGTTTCATATGGAGAACGAGTAGAATGACGCTTTTCCATAAAATCCAAACAGGATAATCGACGTTACGCAGTAGGTACGCAGGGATCTGTTTTTTGTATAATGATTGGTCATATTCAATCAAATTTTCAGTATAATGTTTCCTATGACACAAAATGACTAAATTTGATTGTTGCTACAGCTGTAATAGCTATTTATACAACTAGTTGCAAAATGAACGTGTTTTTGCACTAGATGTGAGGATTGGACCACGAGCGTAGCAAGTGGTCCAACACATCGTGTGCAAAAACCACGGCGTCTTGCAAAGTGTCTATATACAAGATTTTTTGTAATTCAGTTGACGAAAATAAGAAAAGAAAATTTTCATTACGTTCCATTGAAATTTTAAATACTATCAAAGCCATGCTTGTTCGTTCCTATGGAGATAACCATTACAACAATGATCAAAACCTCAAATGTTAAGACATATTTGTCAAAATAACCACATTTATTTGTTAATTCTGTCCATTCTGTCTTCAAAAATGGGCGAATCTGAAGAGTCCCTACCTTCAGACGTTGAAGAAGTTGCAAAAGCTGTTGTAGCAAATTTGCTGCCAAGTAAGTCAAAAGCAGCATATGAAACAGCTTATTCTAACTTCCAAAAGTGGTCCGAAGTGAAGGAGATAAATACTGAAAAAACGGTATCAGAAAAGGTTTTTCTTGCTTATTTTTCATATAAAGCAAAAATATTACAACCGTCGACGATGTGGAGTCACTATTCGATGTTACGAACAACAATCTATGTCAATAAAAATGTGGATATCAGTAAGTTTACAAATTTGATTGCTTTTTTGAAAAGGAATGCGGAAGGATATCGGCCAAAGAAATCAAAAACATTCAGTAAGGAAGATTTTAGTAGATTTTTAATAGAAGCTGATGATCACATTTATTTAGGTTTGAAAGTAACTTTTATAGTTGGGATAGCAGGAGGTTGCCGAAGAAATGAATTACTAAATATGCGGACCGAGGATGTTAGCGACTGCGGTTCTTTTATTAAAATAAGCATTCCAGATACGAAGACAAAGATTGAGAGAATTTTCACAATAACCGAAGGTGATGTTGATGGAATTAATCTGATTGCATTTGTCCGAAAATACATTCAAATGCGTCCAAACCATGTAAAAAATAATCGTTTTTTCCCCGGATATCGAAACGGAAAATGCAATATTCAACCTGTTGGCATCAACACATTTTCTGACACCCACCAATAACAACATTCCTTGGCTTGCAAAATCCTATATTATACACTAGCCATGCATTTCACAGATCGTCTGCAACGTTACTGTCAGATGCTGGTGCTGATATACAAACGTTAAAAAGGCATGGTGGATGGAAGTCCAACGCTGTTGCTGGAAATTATATTGACGAATCTATCAATAATAAGAGAAAAACAGCTTGTGAAGATACTTGGGCAAAATACATTGACAAATATCGACAATATTGCAGTTCCGAAACCAAGTACATCGACAAGCATAACAATGAATTCAAACGTGGCTGAGTTTTTTAACAATGATGTATCATCTGGGGTTTCATCTATGTCTACAAGTAATGAACAATAATTAATTTCATAATAAAACTAGGTATTCTTAGAAAAAATAAATGGATTTGTTGTCCCTGAGAGACAAAATAAAATGTCATTTTGTCACTGAGTGACAAAATGAACAACGTTTTGCAACTAAAATGAGTGTCAAAATGATGACATTTCGTAAGTGAATTGCAAAAAATATTTTTCGAAATAATCACGTTGTCAAAACGCTCCAAAACGTTATCAGAAAGGGTTATTTTTGCTTATTTTTCATGAAAAGGATGGGTATGACAATAATATAATATAATGATAATGTAAATGTAGTTACAGCTCTGGAATTATGTCACTAACAGCCTCATTACAAGAGGCGTGGAAGTCTATAAAAATCGTGAGATCCGTTTCCAAAATAATTGAAGTGTTCCATACTCAAAACAACCACTGTATAAAGTCAGCTGCCATTTCGAATCTCCAAAATTCAAAAACACCAACTTTTTAAGAACCATTTCCGCTATATTTTCGAATATTATCACCTCCATCCTGTCATCTTGTTTATACTTGACGCTTAAATAAACAACGTTCCAAATTGTTCAACAATTCATAAAAAATTTATTTTAATATCTACGCGTCTACTACAGACTACAATCAGTGTCAAAATCATGATATTTCTTGAAATAATTACAATATTATATTTATAACATTTGGCAAGATAGATATTATAACTCTTCCAAAATGTATATGATAAATATTCTTAATAAGTCGAAAAAAAAATATTTATAAAGACAAAAAAATGCTTCAGTAAAATGAACCGCCGTCTGTTAATTGCATTAGTTGCATACCGATGTAATTAATCTTGTAAAACTACATTCCTTTTTGCTGACAGGACATTGTACACTTTCTTGGCATCCGCAGTTGTGTATGAAGTAATGCTTTGTGTTTTCAAAATTAATTATTATGAGACCAGAGTAAATTGTGCAATCCCAAGATTTATAGAGTTTTTTCCTTGCTTTACTCGAGCATTTGTTAAGACTTGTCCAATTTAACAGCGCAATTTTAAATTAAACCAATTTAAATGTTCAAGTAAGTTTATCTTTGCCTTCTTGTTACATCTACTTGTTTGTTTTTCAAGCCGAAAAGAAAATAACACAAATTCGATTACTGTAATTCCATTCCATGGATTCATCAGATCATTGAATTACCTGGCTCTGGAGCCACTCGTTTGCAGATATATCGAGTTCAATAATTGATAATGAATACGATTCCAACCTTAATCATCCAACATCAAAAAACTTCAACAATAACGTCATGTATTTACATAGTCCACAAAAAGTCTATGCTGAAAAATAGCCAAAATTCTTTGAAGAAAATATAAAATTTCATACTCGAAGGTGTGAGGGTAGGTATTTATATCTAAATTTCTTCTTTCGATTTTGTTTATCTTCTTTCCAGTATTTCTGATGCTTCTTAGTTCCAAGTTTCCTTCCTCTCTCCCTTTTTGTATTTACTATTGCTTCTCACACAACTCTGACTGGTCCAGCTCATTCTTGTTAAGTGTCCCAACCACTCAAGCTTTTGATTATCTAGTACTTTGAGTATTGGTTCTACTTCCAGTTACTTTGTCACAACCTCGATTCTTATCCGATTCCTCCATGCTATACCCTTTACTCTTCGCAAATATTTCATTTCCATGGCTTGGATTCGACCTTGGTATTTCTGTTAAAGTATCTAGCTTCAGGTAAGGATTGGCCAGTAAACTGTAATAAGTAATTAAAATGTAATTTTGGTTCTAGTGCTAGTTCACTTTTTTCTTATTAACGATTTTGATGATGAATGATAAAGTTTTGACGCATTAATGATCCTTTCATTCATTATGATGTCTTCATCTCAATTTTTGGTTTTTAAATATTGAATATTGAATACGTCTACCTCATCAATCTCATCCTCGTGTATTTCCAAGTTAATTTCTTCATCATCTGTTCCAGTAATTATTACTTCTTTGTTTTGTATATCTATTCTCCTCTTCAACAGTTCGTTTCCCATATCTTCAGGTTTTTCTGCAAGTCTTCTACACAAATGATTAGGTCATCTGCAAAAGCACACTCAGTCTAGATGATTGGTTTCAGCCTGTGGTAACATTTGTGTATCTTTTCAGTGTTATTTTCTGTTGCCTTCATGATGCCATCCATAACAACTATACACAGAAGACGAAGTCCATCCTTGACTCTGAATCTATCGGATTCAAGGTTATGTCGCCTGACGTAGCTGCAATTGCAATTTGGGTTATACAGACTTATTATTCGTGCTGCTAGACTTTTTGGAATCGAACTCTGGTCTAGCCTAGTCCAAACATTTTTTTGTGAAAGGATATCGAAAGCTTTTTCAAGATCCAAAATGACAGTATGAATTTTTTTATGTGTTTTTCCATCATTTGTTATATTAAGGTTTTTTTAGCGAGTGACTGGTAATAAAATTTAATACCGATCAATTTTTTGCCACGAACGGTAAATACCAAAATGTCAAATCAGTGACAGCGGTAATAACTTCAGTTACCATAGTCCATAGGTGGGTAGCTGGCAGTGGTTATAACCCCCACTTTTGTTTTAAAACGTGAATAACCGCCTGTTACCGCAAGTAACCGCTGGGTTTTAACCAGCAGCTCGCTAAAAAACCCTTATTGTGAAAATGTAGTCATAACTACTGTGTCCTTTCCTGAATCCAATTTGTGAATCATACAGATCTACTTCCCAGTATGCTTTCATTTCACAATTTATAAATGTAAAGTGGAATTATTAGCAACGAATGAAAAAAAGTTACCTTTACTTCCCGTATTTTTTCCACGGCAATATTTTGGTATGAGAAAAAACGTTTTAGCATTTATTCCAATAGTTACGAATCTCCCTGTATATTTTCATTATTATTCATTTGTTTTCATCAATTTATTCAAGTTTATTCTTGCAGGAGTATTCAATTTCTTGTTTTTCTTACTTTCAAGAGAATGTACAATAAATTATGTTGAAATTCCATTCGAAATAGTCAAAATATCCATAAAATTCCGCTTAAATCATCGATTCTATCACTCCGACTATTTTTTGCACCGTATAGTAAGTACTAAAGTGGGAGCGAACAGCAAGCGTCACGACGCTTAAACAAACGCGTTCAGTGGAAAAGTCGTCGGCCGCATAGACGCTTCCCAAAAAGTTAGACTAAAACGTCGTACAAGTGTTCGCGAAATGCGTGTAACCTACATTTCTTTGGCAACATGAGATAAACTTTTATTTAACCGAGGTGATCTAAAAAGTGATTATATGTCATACGTCAAATGTTAATATTAATAGTTTTTAACGTTGTACATGTTCGGTTATTAATAGTGCCCGAGTTTTGCGACGTTCGTATGTAAAGTCGTATGTAAAATAATTATTAAATAGCTTATATTTGCTTTTTTCGTGGAATCGTTTCACTATTTTTGTTATTTTCTTATCCTCATCCCGTACCGGTTCTATTTTTCATTCTATTTTTTACTTATTTTCCTCAACCACCTTCCAATATTATCCCTAGGATATTGATCCCTGGGATGTATTTTGATTGCCTGTGAAGGTGGTGTATTCTCAACGTTCTAATTTCCGTCTCTTACAAATAGTATATTGTTTAACTAGCACACAATGGTACTTATTTCCACGGGAAACTGATCGTTTTTGTATATACTTAAATCATAATATTCGTTTTCCTTTATATACATCACCACGTTGTTGAATTTGCCATGCGCTCAAAATTTTTTATTATAAAAACTCATTTTGTTTGAAAATAAAATACTTCTCACATTGCAACTGATTAAATCGACAAATTTTAAAGTTCGTTTTAATATGTGGATGTGAAAATAAAATTGAAATTTCTCAGGTTAGTATTTGTCTCACCAATTACGTAGACTGAACGAAACAAATTGAAGAAGATAAATCAGTGGTCTAAAAATGTTAATGGAATGAGAAATTATCAAAATGTCGATAATATATCACAACCGAAGGATTTATAGTAACAAAAATAACGAAATTAGATCGAATCTGTCACTTAACATTAACGAGTATAATTAAATTTGACAATCCGCTCCCAGAAAATGATTTGCGAGTGTTGAAAACTACACAGAGAAATAAAAAAAATCGTTTCGCTAACTTGAAATGAAATTGTGTGAAGATGTGACCTACAAACGTTGTTTGTTCTGGTGATTGTGAATATTATGTGCCAAAAATGCGTTCGTGTGGCATAACGTAACGAGTAAACAAGAAATTTTGTGTTTCATCTGCAAACTGAGGATAATTTTCCTTCGGGATAAACAACATTTTGTTTCGGAAGTCTTTTCATGGAATATGCTGAGCTGGCTTGTAAGTAAATGTTTTTGTTTTGAATATGTTTGGTTATTTTTAACAAAACTTTGGTAATTTTGGAAGTTGAAATTGATACATTGTTAGTTTATTCGGCAAAAAAAAAAATTAAAATCGCAAGTGTTCCAAAAAACGAGGTTTCCCCAAATTGGTGAAATGAAAATTTGATTAAGGTGATTATTAATTTATGCAAATTATTTAATTAACACTTTGCGAATACAAAACCAAAAATCTAGCTTGTTCATGTGAGAGAAACTATTTTTTTTATTCTGTTAACTAACGTCGGTCTATTTCTGCGCTTGAGGTTAATCACCGACGCCGGGAGCACTCTACCCTCAACCGGAAATTTTGGCAAACCCACTAGTGTTCCAGCCAGTGGTAGCGTTCTCCAACGAGCCCAACATCCATGGACTCGGGACCTCGGATTCACGTCTCCTCCGAAAGACGGCATATCTACATTACACCTCGTGCTCATTGGTATAATGCCTGCAAGCTGTGATATGCTAGTCCGCTGCAGGCGGTACGGGTCCTATACGTCGGTTTTCCCTGGCATGGTCACCCATCCAAGTACTAACCATGCTCGACACTGCTTGACTGTAATTATCACATCAAACACGTTCCACTACAGTGCTGGGTCGTCGCCCAATATACATGGTGATTCCTCGCGATTGGTGGAGATTATTCTCTTACAAATGTATATCTAGAACAGAGTATTATTCCTCACATGCCCGTAGCTTATACTTTTCCTGTTATATTTCTCAATTTCTTTAGTTTTCTTGTAATCACAATCTAGTTTTCGGTTCCTAACTGTTTCTAGTTTAAGAGAATCCATCTATTTCTTCCTAGATCGTCCCCATTTTTTCTCACCTCCTCCACCTACAAGAAGCATTTTATTCACACTCGTTCCCTCATCCATCCTACCCAAATGGGCCAACCATCGAAGCCGCTGTGCTTGAATTTCACTTGTAATGCATGGTGCCCTTTACATGTATTGGACTTCTTCTCCACTGCGCCGCATCCTCAATTCCTCCGTAAACTTTCTCTAGAAGGTTTTGTCTCATCTCTTCAGTTTACTTTTACCCCTTTCATTTAATATCCAAGCTTCACTTCCACGAGCTCTCCACCCAAAAAGTGCTCAACGCGCCTGAACAGGTTCACACTCCAAAAATTACTCTTTCCTTTATAATTTGATAACTTGAATGGAAGGACATACATATAAAAGGTGAATGAGCGCTGCCACTGGTGGAAATTGTTCAAAAATTCAAGACAACTATAACATTATGAACGACGCTATCCATCTAAAATATTATTTTATGAAATAGTAAGTATCGAAATGTGGAAAAACAGCTCAATGAACAAAAGTTCTCATTCTAGAAAATATATAAAGAGTTCAATCGGAGCCAAATAGAGAAATATATTTATACGTTAGTGCCCATAAAAGAGGTGCATACCGAGCTACAGGAGTTGGAAGTTGGAAAAACTAATCGCAGTAGTCCAGTAAACCTGCCGGTGAAATTGTGCTTCATAAAAGCTTTAACAATATAAAAGTTTAGAAGTTCAGAAGTTCAGTAGTTCGAAGTGAGTCGATGTCGCAAAAATATCATCGAATCTTTGACGGCTCCCGATGGGTTCTACTTTCAGATGCTATAAGCGACTGAGGAAAAAGTATGACGACGCTACTGGAAGTTTGGACGAAATTAAATTTTCACATTGTGGAAACTGAAGTTAAATTGAGTTACATACTGTGAAAGGGTATATTTTTCAATGACTATTTTCCTCTTCTCACTTTCCATCAATCACGAATGCGCAATTTTGGTTTACAAATGGTTTAAGAGATCAAAAGACTGTTTGACAGCAACTGTCAGCAGCTTTTCCAAGTTTACCCATGGCAAAACTTGTCAGCTGCTGAACAAAAAATAACTGATGGAATAGTCTTGTCAAATACCATTCGAGCATCTTATTTTTCCTGTGAAAAAAAACACAATATTTACACAAAGTAATATTTCCGACTCAGTGTTTTGTAGAAGAATCTTGACATTCGATATTGTATGGTAAAATGCTGTAAAATTAAACTAATCGTGTATGGTAAAAACCAAATAAAGTTGCGTTTACGTCACCAAGGTCGTATTTTTATCGCATGTGTGGCTACATTTCTATCGAAAAGTGCATATACTTAAATTTGTTAATTAATCGGTTCTAAAGATAACCCAATCAAAAAAAAAACTTTTGTACCAAAATAATGTATAAGCAATATAGCTTTAATAGATTTAGACGTACCTCGATGTAAAAATTTGTGTTAAAATTTTCATAAAGAAGCCTCCAATTATTGACGGTAAAATAGTCACTGCCAGAAATAATGTCATGTTGCCGCGTTGTTTGTGACTTTTCTACTTGTGTAGTGTCATCGATTTTTGAGGTTATAGTTACGTGCTTTATAAAATTTTCTTGTGACAAATATTTATAATCAAAACTGTTTTTTTTTTAAACAACAAAGCATTTTCTTCTGTGATTGTTAGGATGCCGAAACACCTGAATAGCCGATGCAAAGAACTTGGTGGCTTCATAAGTAAATTACATGATAACTTCTGATAACATGATAACTCCTGATATGTGGAAAAATTCTTTACAACATACTGGAAGAGAGATATTTAAATGGTATGGGAGGGAAAGAATATTTGATCGTCCAGAAATTAGTCCGATAGTTATAAATTTTATTAGTGAAGAGAGTGACACTGATGTTGAATCAGATGGAGAAAATGAACAAGAATTTGAATCTGCCTAGTTTCATTTCACAATATGTTGATTTCTTCAATGTTGGTTTTTGTCTTTGAAAATACGTTCATTATTAAACATATTTTATTTTATTGCTTGTATTTTTATTTTTATTTTTATTTATTTATTAAAAGATTTGGTAACTCAGTAATAACCTTACCACTTTTATTCTAGAATTCCTTACTTTGTGAAATCTATTCATCAATTTAATTAACAAAAAACGTAAATGAAAAGACTCCACACTATATTAAACGAAAACTATCAAACTATCGATAATTTTGTAGTTTTCATTTATAATATTGTAAAATTTTCTACATTTACGTTTTTGGTTTACTTCAGTTATTTTCTGTTAATTTCCATATTTTTTGAACAATCTGACAACGCTGCAAATGTTCACAATGATGACGTAAACACAACTTTATTTGGTTTTTACTATATGTTATTTTTTGCGCTAATTATAATTATTTATTGTGCGTATTCATGTCACAAACTGTATTAATCAACCTGAATCTACATTTTTTTATCTCCGAGGATCTCAGCGTGAATATCTGAATAAAAATAATTCATTCTCTGTCTAATACAAAGAACCAGCGTCAACTTTTCCTATTATCCATGCTTTGCCGCGAACAACATCAGTAAGGATTATCCAGAACGTAAGCATGATGAATGCACATTTACTAGCGACAGAGACTGCGGTGCTTTGTTTATAATAAGTAACTGCTGCCAGAAGCCCCCAACACAATTTTTATTAAAGGGTTTCTTGGGCCAATGGAACAATTAAAATTATACTTCATATAAAATAAAACAGGGATTTGGAGAATAAAGTGAATCTAGTTTCAAATCAGTGGAGAGTTGTTTTATTATGGGATATAATCATGCTTTTCAGCTTACTATACATTGTCACTTCTTTGGAAAACATGAAAACTTGCGATGGATTGATACTGGCCTTAGACTTAATAAATAACTTATGAAAGCAGATAAATTAAATCCAAAATTATTGTCAATCGGTGTTTTTTTAAAGATAAGAAAGTTCAACAGTTGTCGGTATTTTTTCATGATTTGGAATATCACTTTGAACTTCATCCGTCTTGTCCGTGAAGGACATGATAGCAATAGATGAATTAATCGAAACACTCACAGTAACGATTACCAAAGGTCGTGCAGTACATACAATAGTGAAATAATCGAGGCTCAGAATTGAGTTGAGAATGGTAAAAAATACCAGCGGTATCTCAATTGCTAGGAAAGAACTATCCAGAGAAGGAATTTTTGGCAAGAACATAGTAATCTGCACTGACAGCAGACAGTATATTAGCCTTGAACAGACAACGTGTTGCATTAGGAATATTGTTTCCATTCTCCCCCCTATGGAAATATATTTTTTTATTTTAAATAGGCAAGCGAAAGCGAAAGTTAAACATGCAGGTCATCGGTAGCTAAATATGAAAAACTTTCGTGCCCTGGTCCTGAAGAATGAACAAATAAAATGTCAGTTATTGTGGACACTTGTACACCATTAGATGATATTTTCATAGGCTTGATTGTAATGGTCTCCAGATTTTCCCCGATAACAAACTTCTGCACGCAATAATTGCTGCTTCTTCAATGGAATTCATTTTGAACTAGATTCTAGCCAAATATTAAACTAAAAATATGTAGACTCCATGGAAGAATAATTATTTGACAACTGTCAATATATTAGTTTTTGATGACACGAATGTTGCCAAAGTATGTAACGCTAACCCAGGCCTTCTACCCATTTCAATAAGGTCTACAGAGAATTTTTTGCATCTTCAAATTTTTTGTTTTAACAATAAAATCGGGGGGGAAATGAAAAGTTTAATACAATACCCGCTTCAAAAGCCCTTTTAGGTGCTCGGAGGTATTTAAATAGCCTCGGCTACGCTTTGCTTCGCCTCAGCTATTTAAATACACTTCACACCTAAAAGTGAGCTTTTGCAGCTTGTAATGTAAATAACTATAGGGTGCTATCAAGATCTAGCTAACGCCTCGCTAGATAACAATATTATCCTGATGTAGATTAAAGGGCACAACAGGAGTGAAGGTGTCCGCATTGCCAATTTTTTAACAAGGGAAGAGGCTGCACTAGGACTTTTGGAACCCAGCGACACCTACAGCCTGAATACTTCGACAATTGCGAAGCTAGTCAAACGTTACCCCATGCTCAATCCTCAAAGGGATGGGATATAATCAAGGAATGCAATTTTGTCAGGATCACCGTGGGCGACCCTGGGAAACTGGTGTCAGGAAAACCTACGCTTAACAGTAGGATTTCTGACAGCCACTGAACTAGGGAAATAGTCGCTGATATGTCAGACTCCTTTCTTTGCGAATAAAATTGACTTGACTGACAGCACCTACTTATAGACAACACTTCTTATATATTAAATAATACCTTTGATAATTGAGGATATATGTATACCTAAATTCATTTATTCAAATTCAATTAAATCTATCCATATTTGAATTCATATACTTTTTTCTTGTTAATTGAATAATTGAAATATAGCGCGACCATTATTTATTAAATCGAATAAATGAAGTCCGGTTATATCTCCTCCGAATATATTTGTACGTTTTAAAGTCCCACTTTTCAAATTAAGTCCTCAAACTTCGTAATACATCCGTATCCTCAAAAATCTAGATATTACTGGAATTATTCTGCATTAAAATTCTTAAAACAAAACCACTTCCGACACAACGCTCTATTTTGTTGGTCAATTTCGCCTAAACTAACTGAAACTTATTCTTTTCCAGCTATTATTACTGCAGCACTCAGAGCGGTGTTTACCATAACCGACATCTGCATTTAATTTCCCAACGTTGAAAACGTTTTCGAGAATTTAACGGAAAATGCAGATAGTGTAGTGTGCTTATAACTGGGGTCATCAGCTTTTCATTCAGTACCAACTATTCAATCGATTTTAACGTTTTGCCGTGATATTTTTTATACATGAAAATTTAAACAATTTGTAGGAGGAAATTTAATTTTCGAATTTTGATGCACCAGCATTAAGTATGGTCTAATTGTCGTGTTGGTGCGACTGGGTTAATCACATGTTTCAATACATGGAGAACAATATTTTGAAGTTCAAGTTCAACAAGTTCAAGTTCAACAAACCTTCTATTACATATTATTGTGGATAATAATTCGGGGAAAATCCGGGAAAATTCATTGTCATTTGGTCAAAATTGCATATCTTCGTCGTTTTTCAAGTTATAGCGTTCAGACTTCGTAAAAAGTGAGTCCTTTGTATGCACTCCATGTGGGCGATATATATACCCTGAGACATTATGAAACAAATAGCATGGGACATGAAAAAATTGATAAATTGAATGGGGTGACATTCACTAAGACCTGAGAGATCTATTGTGGTCTCTTACTTCTATTCAGTTACTGACGAGAGTCTGAAAAACTAGTAGCTCTTTTAGTCCTATTTCCCGAAGGAGTTCTGCGATCTCTGTGGGCTCCACTTCAGGTGAACGTCCTTCTTCTATCAATAATCTCCTAGCTGCTGTGTCCTAGGATCTTGAATTGCTGCGCTATTCGCAAGTATGTGGATGGAGGTTTCTTCTTCCATGCCACAGAATCTAAATTTTTCTTTCTCCACCATTTGAGCTAACCTAACCTAACCAATCAGGCGTCAATGTCTAGCTATTTTGCCAGTAGTTCGTTCTCAAAAATCACACGTAAACATTTGAATTATGATCACTTTCAACAATATCAGCGTCGCTTTCGAACGTATCATTTTCCTTCCCGGCATTTTATAACTGGCTCATCATTTCATGAGTAATGACGACCGATTTGTTATACAATAAAAAGTAACCAAAATCATCTCTCCTATCCATGAGAAAATACAGAAAAAGGATACGAGGAAGGGGCGTGTAGTGTGCTAAGCAGTTTCTTCCAAAAGCTGGATCTCCCATTCAAAGAACGTTGTTTTCTGAGCGTTTCCCATAATTGATGATATCCAGTAACCCACTTTCGTTCTAAAATATCGGATATTACCAGTTTATCGAACAATATCAATTTTTTAATATTGGTTGGCTGATTATGTCTGTCCGTTAATTGCTTAACACTATATTACATGTATATTAATACAGCCACGTTATTATATCGATAGTAAGTGACCACTAATTTATACTTTATAGGTTTCATAAAGCTTTTGTAATAAGCTGCGGTTATAATACTTTATAGATAATTTTAATTTGCTGATATTGGAATCGATTAACGCGGTGCGGTGCGGTGAATGCAATATAAGGCTTCCAATTATAAAGTTATTAGCCACAAAAATTTTGTTGAAGCTAAACAAGCCCATCTTTATAGTATAGTCGTGGAAATAGCTCCATTTCTTTCATATAATTATTGTGAATATGTTCGATCATTTAAAAGACTAGATGAATCACCCACTATACTGTTCAAAAACAGTTAGGCGAAGATTGGAAGAAGCAGGTTCAAGCCCAAGACGACCTGTCAAAGCTCCATGTCCTCTCCAAAACAACAAAACTCGTCGATCAGAATTTGCCATAATACATAATGTTCACTGGGATATCGAGAATTGGAAAATGTTCTACTCTCCGAATAGTCCAGTAAACGAAGGTGTCAACATGGGCAACTGGTCCAGCAAGAGATATTTTTGTTTAATTTGCATGTTATGGTAGGCACATTGAATTCCCAGAATGTCAGGTACCTGACCATTGTGGAAGGGTGGGAAAATGGCTCTGAAATTCCAGAAAATCCGTTTTCCCACGATATCTGCCGAGATTTGACCACTGGAGAATTTTTGTTCAGACAAAAAATAAAGAGCAGTTCCTTACCCACAAAAATGATCCTCAGCATTTTTTCGAAAAATTAGATAGTTTTCGAGATAAAAGTCTCGAACGCCGACGCAAAATTGAGCTCCAGGCTGGCTTATAGAGAGCACGCTCCGAGGGCATGACTTCCCCAAGCAAATTACTAATTTTTCAATAACTCGTGTTAAAATCAATATTTTTTAATGGATCAAAGTGCGGGTGAAAGAAGGGATCTGTGGCTACTGAGGCGTGTTTTTATCTACTCAATTCGTGCTCCTGGGTCATGGGAAAACCAGGCCAAAATTCGTCTTTGCTAGATTTTTTGATGTTTCCATGGATTTATCCATATTATTTTTTTTAATAGTTATTTCAGCCAATCCTATTGGATAATGGTTCTTTGGGGGGTACTTTATTTATTCCGAAACAATGCTACCAATAATTCGCCCGTATTTTATTGAATAATGTGTTTCCTAAGAGGCGATTTTTGTGGATTTCTGGAGTTTTCCCGAGCGCTCTGGTTTATCGGGAATTTCTCGATGATTAACTGTCAAACCCGCTTATAATTATTGATATTGGGAGAAAGGTTAGAATATCCTCTTGCCAATTGTATAAATTATTTTGGCCCAGACCCCTGGGTTTTCAGGAAAATCGGGGAAATTTCCAGTTTTCTGAGGGAAGACAGCTATTCTTCTGAGTTTTTTCGAGCAGTTTTTTCTCTTTACAGTAAAATTCTTCCTGGTCAAGCATCATACCCAATGAAAGGTCACATTCTGAACTTTCCTTTGATACGTGTATCAAGTATTTTATTTTATGCATTAAAAAGAAATTTGTCTCTAAATTTGTTGTAATGGATGCCTCATTTCATTCTCCCACGCCGCCACGCCACCCATCTATATAGTGTGGTCGACAGCGTCTGCTATAGTGCGTGTACACGTGGATGCTTTCTGCTGCATTGTTTGTCAGCAACTGACAATTTTACATGTAAACACTATCTCTTCCGTGATTTTTCAAGAGTAAATTAGTAGTATTCCAGTGTAAAAAGTGAAATTCAAGTCATTATTAATTTTATTGTTATGATTGAATAATAAATTTTGAAATGTTTATTGATAAAAAACACAGGGAAATATTGAAAATTATTGAGCTTCTTTATTTTAGCACACGGTGAGGTTTCATTTTTTTAATTAAGATCATTAATATTGTTGTGGGTGAAATGACATCTAATGATTTGATAAATATTGTTCATTCCTGTAGAAAAATCGCAGAGGATTCTAGTCAAGCTCCGACTGAAGACGTTACAACGTTTACCCGAAGACTAGAAACCCTAATAAATGTTAGCAAGACCAGGAAAGACAACCACCATTTGTTCTTGGAGAAGGTATCGTCTGTGGAAGTTTATCGCTTGTGTAGGTATTCGGTAATGAAGAATGGGAAAGCTATTTTTGCAATTTTAGCGTCTGCTTTCAATCCTTTTCGCACACAATCATTCCTAGAATTGGTCTGTCCAATAAAAGCAGGCCAGGGTCTCAATTTTAAAGAAAGCGATAACTTTTTGACCCCGAGAGTGGGTAAGAGATCGATCATTTTCATGTTTCTTTTCATGGCCTTAATTATCTCGCGGTTGCGAAAATTCAAGGAGGCGCCATCTACCATAGATGCCTGGAGGCCCAAACATAGAAATTGGTGTATTTTCAGGGTTCCTCATCCCAGATTTTGGGCTAGAAGCGTCAGTTTTTAAGTTTCAGAAAACTGCGAACTTTTCAGCCACCATTTTTGCAAAAAAGATTGGTGTAACGAAAGAAATTGTGGGGACAACTTTTGTAGGTAATGAACTGCTCTTCATTTTTTGTCTGAACAAAAATTCTCTAGGGATCGTAGTTCGGGAGATATCGGCGAAGAGCGGATTTTCGGGATCTCTAGAGCCATTTTCCGACCCTCCCACAAATTTCAGGCACCTGACATTTTGGGGGATTACTGTACCCAATATAACCTGTAAATTGAAAAAAAAAATTTCTTGCTGGACCAGATGCCCATGTTGACGGTATTTTTCACCTTCATTTATTGGACTAGAAGAGTTTAGGAATCAGTTATGGAAGCCAAATGGATGATATCACGTCTACAGAAAAGTTGCAGAACAGTACGTCATCTGAAATTTCATAAAGACTGTTAGTGCTGGAGTTGGCGGCGCAATGTTCTGGGGAGATATCAGTTGAAAGAAACGCATTGAGCTCGTGGAAGTGATTGGACGAATGATTAGTAACTTTTATATCGGAAATATATAGAAAGATCAAATTTTCCATCATCTCAGTCAAATAGTATACGACACATCCATATTAATATACGATAATGATTGACCGCATGCAGCTGCCACTAATTACCTTGATGCGGTACAAATTCAAAGATTAGCTTGGCGACCATATGGCTCTATCTTAAATCCAATAAATCACATGTGGGATTATCTTAAACGCTGAATACGATAAAGAAATCCTGTCCCAAGTAGTATAGAATAGCTTCGGATTGCTGCACAAAATAAGTGGAAGTGGAAGAATCCATTCAAACTCTACTTAGCAGCATCCTGAGAAGAATACAAGCAGTAATTAGAGCTCAAGGAGATAATACTCGTTACTAACTATGCTCTCACGATTATCCTTCGAATAAAGCTTGAAATTGTGCACTGGAATGTTATTGAAAAAACTGTTCCACCACAACAACCACGGTGACCAGCGACGAATGGACACCGGAAAAGTTTGAAGAGGAACAAGAGAACGATCCCGACTTGAAGAAAATCCGACATTGGAAAAAGGAAAACTGTCGACCTACTTGGCAGGAGATTTCAAGGTACTCGCCAAC
>CAJUYH010004173.1:9798-38211 GCA_910591685.1 Galerucella tenella | reverse complement strand
ATCGGATCATATTATTTAATGTTACTTCTTCAAACCTATTCTCATCTATTATTAACTAAACACCGTATAAAAACCGGCACATTCCATTTTAAAGAGCTAGAGAGGAAGCATAAATAGTATCTAAGGTAAGTTTACTGTACACAATACATGTCTCCATGACACAATAGATCATTCCAGAATGACGCCACTGACAAGTCGGCCATATTGTTTTGGGTTCTCATGTCATATTTACAATTATAATAGCGAATTGAAAATTTAATTGAACTCTTTTTGCACCTGAATCTGTTGCTTTTGACTTTCGTTGGAATCACATAACTTCTCTGTTGATTACTTTTTTCGTCGTCTAACATTTTAATTATTATTTAATTCAATTCAACACACCCTCAGAGAAAAGTTTACTGACTGCGCCATGTGTGTTATTTGTAGTTTTTAATATATTGATAAAATAAATATTACATTGTCATTGTTCTACAAAGTCTGTCTGACAACCAACTGACTTACACCACAGGTCAAAACACACAAACTTCAACTCCAATTTATCCGGGGACCCAACACAATATGGCCAACCATAAAATCTTTCAAAATTTAAGAAAATGTTCACAACATTTAATTACATACAGTGCTTTTCAGATAAAAGTATCCACCTTTAATAACTTTTGTAATACTGGTATTTAGAAAAAATCCAAAAACACGTCAATTTATGTTGGAAGGGGCAAGCATTATGGCTTATTTAAACTTACTGAAAAAGCCACCCCCTCACCCCTAGCAGCATCCCCTTTATTTTTTTAAATTACTTTTCATATTTTTTATGTAAAATTTGGATACTCCTCTTTGAGCTGATTTCAAAAATGTATAATACTTGTAGGTTAAAGTGGTTAGTTTATGAGATGAACAATTTTTCTTTTAAGAGCACAAATTTTACTTATTTTTTACTTTCACCTTATTTGCCTGTACTAAAATGGGTTGTACAACAGTTCAAACTCTTTAATCTTTTTAACTGTGCTATTTATTCTACTTAAAAAATCCAAACAACAAAAAACTCTACTTTTTATTAAAGTTTGACATTGTCAACTAGAATTTGTAGTCACTATTGATAGTGTAATTTGATACATTATTTATTTTGTTTCTCTGAAATGGTTTACTCTTTGCAAGAAATAATTGAAATTGTAGGTTTATACTACCAAAATAATAATTGTGCAAGAGCTGCTGCTAGAATATTTAACGAATTACATGACGGAAGACATGCAACTCATAAGTATGTAATTCAACTGATGGAGAAATTTACCACAACAGGGTCTGTTTGCAATAAAGTGCATAAGCGAGAGGGACTCGTAAATAACGAAGCAATCCAAGTGGCAATTTTAGGGCAAGTCAGCTTAGAGGCTCAACAACCCCAATCGTTGTCAACAATAAGTAGAGCGATCGGTGTTTCATCTTCTACAGTTTTCCGAGTTCTACATAAATTCAAGTACCACCCATACAAAGTTAAGTTGGTGCACGAGTTGAATGAAGATGATTTTGATCGTCGTCTAGAGTTTTGCGAATCAATGACGCAAATTATCAATAACAATCCACAATTGTTAAACAATATTTGCTTTTCTGATGAATGCTCATTTTCATTAAATGGCTTAGTAAGTAGGCATAATTGTAGATATTGGGCTGAAATTGATCCACATATTATGCGTGAATTCCATACACAACATCCCCAAAAGTTAAACGTTTGGTGTGGTATCCTAGGTGACCACATTGTCGGACCTTTCTTCATCAACGGAAATTTAAATGGTGAATCATATCTTGAGTTACTCAGGGAAGGGGTTGACCCACGTATTGCAACAATAATAGAAAATGATGATAACCTTTCCGAAGATTTACTGGTATTTCAACAAGACGGAGCTCCCCCACACTATGCTATGCCTGTCCGACAATTTTTAAACGAAACATTCCCCGCTCGTTGGATAGGTAGAAGGGGGCAGATGATGGAGTGGCCACCTAGGTCACCGGATTTAACACCCCTAGACTTCTTTTTATGAGGGTATTTAAAAACAAAAGTTTATGCTACCCAACCAGAATCTCTGGATGATTTACGAGAGAGGATAGAAAATGAATGTCGACAATTAAATCCAGCCGTATTAAGCAATGTCAGAGAGGCATTTCAAAATAGATTATACCATTGTATGGTACTTATTGTAACTTCATAATAAATAGCACAGTTAAAAAGATTAAAGAGTTTGAACTGTTGTACAACCCATTTTAGTACAGGCAAATAAGGTGAAAGTAAATAATAAGTAAAATTTGTGCTCTTAAAAGAAAAATTGTTTATCTCATAAACCAACCACTTTAACCCACAAGTATTATACATTTTTGAAATCAGCTCAAAGAGGAGTATCCAAATTTTACATAAAAAATATGAAAAGTAATTTAAAAAAATAAAGGGGATACTGCTAGGGGTGAGGGGGTGGCTTTTCCAGTAAGTTTAAATAAGCCATAATGCTTGCCCCTTCCAACATAAATTGACGTGTTTTTGGATTTTTTCTAAATACCAGTATTACAAAAGTTATTAAAGGTGGATACTTTTATCTGAAAAGCACTGTATATGTAGCAATCTGTAAGAAAAAGTAAAACGTTCCAGAGTCAGAAATACTTATCAACTGTGCTGGCAGAATTGACTGAAAAAAAAACAGCAGCAAATTGTCTCAGATTTTCAGGTCCTATTTCGGATTTCAGCTGAATTATTTTGTACATTCATGCTGTTCTTTTCTAGCGAAATTAAAGAAAAATAGTTCACACCTTGTACTTTCTTCAATATATATTTTACTTGCTGCTCATGATTTATGTCTCATCAGAGTAAGGATGTCTTATTGTTTATTGTTACAACCGTGAATCAATTTACGGCTAAAACTTATCTACTTTTGTGAATTTTAGATGCGTATGCACCCACCAGGCTCAGATTCTCCGTTTGACGGAAATAGAATGGCTCGTTTTACCAATGTTGATAAGGAATACTACATCATGAAAATGGGTAATAGTAAATTTGAAAGTTACAAAAATGCTGCAGATGCTAGAAATGTCAGAGTGAAAAAACGTTTGAGGAAGAGACTAACATCTACATTTTAAAATCGAAACAATTAAAACAATAATAATAGACGTATGGAAAAAAAAACCAATTGAATTATCTTAACGTTGAAAAGAAGAAAAAATAATCCATCATATTGTACTAAAAGAACAAATAACGAAATTTATTTAAAAAAGTTACCTTGAGTCGACATATTTGATGCCAAAATTTGTTTCCACCTTTTATACTTGCAAGTAAATTAATCACTAATTAAAATATAGCAAGTTTTTATGTAGAGATGTCGTTATTTTTATAATAAAATTTAATACACTTAAAATCCATTTTATTTTCCTTTAAAACGTATTGAGCATACTGAACGTACTGATCTCATCATCCTAATGTTGCATTTCAGTGAAGCTCCTCGACTCATCTGCCTTAAAACATTTATTTGTTGATCCACTATTATTAGAATTCAGTCAAATAACCAACAGTTGAAAGCAATAGAAGGCTTGTTCTTTTGCCGTACTAGGTATATAGTACTTGTACCAAAAGCCTTCTTTATAGCAGTTCAACGGTGTTCAATATTGGAAAGATCCAGTGGCGCTAAGAGAATCAAAAATACTCATGGGAAGCTACTATCGGTTGAGATTAAAAGAATGCTTCATCCTAAGATTCTGTGGAATGGGCTCATTTACATATTTTCATTTTATTTTACCATTAGGAAGAGCATATCATTATGTGGTCTGTGCACAAAATTAGACGTCAGCGAGACTCCTAAGTCGCCCAAAAAAATTATAATTGATGTATATAAAAAATAAAAAAAGCTATAAATATTGTGCGGTTCCAGAATGTAAAAATACTACGATAAAAACATCTAACAATCATTTATTTCTATTAATAAGGAACGGAAGCAGTGGCAGAAAATCATAAAAAGACTCAAAGCATTCACTGATAAGTCAACATACTTTGTTTGTGTATTTTTAAGATTTCATTTTTCTTTAATCAGAAGTACAGAATAGTTATAAATTACCTTATAAAATACGTTGTGAATCCATATTGAGAGTGTTATTGAAAACCACACGCTTGTATTAATGTAAATTTTCTAAAATACGTGGATAATATTGTTCTTATAGCTTGTGGTGTTATTAATGTTCAAAATTATTTAATAAAATAATGCATCAGTTCTTCACAAATTAAATTTTATTAAATATTGCTTTTTTCCAAAAAACAGGCAATCTTTTTCAGTAGATAATAAAAAAAACTGGCGTTTATTATATGTTTCAAAAGAAAGTCCGGATCAGCTCTAACAATTATCACTTTTTTTTACCAGTGAGGTGCATGTGCATCTGAATCTGATGTAAACATTTGGAACTAATATCACCTGCTTCATCAAAATAAGTTTTCCTTGTTCTTTTCAACATTGGTGATTTAATTTCCACTACACCATCATCATAAATAGCATCCGGAGAAGCTATAATTAGGCAGTCTGCAGTTAAAAGAATTCCAATTTTTTTTTATTTTTTGGAATTCGCTTTTCAAGAATTTTAAGTACTTTTTCAGTATTGTAATATCTAAGCCTACTATTCGTAATTCATCTTTTTTTGCTTTTTCAAGGTGTTCTGACATTGATCACCGCTTGATTTTTCTTTCTTTCCAAAAACCATGGTAGTTATAAACTTTTTAAAGGTCTTAGCTGATGATAAAGATAACACTGTCTCCGTAGTGGACGGTTCCTCCCACCTACGATGGAGCCACATGACAAAAGCAATAACATGCTTACAACTTCCGTCCGAAGCAGGGCAATGAGAGTTAGCTTTATCTATTTTTTTAAACTCTAAAACAGTACGAACAACTTTGTAGCATTTTGAGTTTAGTTTATGTTCGGGTGTCATTCCTGCTAATAAAATTCATTTAAACATTTATCTCTTCAAAGTTTTGATTAACCGTTATCTCCGTAACTTTGTCCACCAGACTAGGAATAAAATAAAACATCTGGAATCACCCTGTAAATAAATTGAGAGAGCATGTATTTATGAAAATATTGATATTTTTTATCTTTCTGACCCGAAAATAGCCAAGAACGATGTGTCACATTGTATATATATTATAATATAATAAACTCGTTTTTTTTATTAAAAAACTCCATAATCATTAGAGCTAGTCCACTACTGGAACATTTAATGATTCTGCTTTTTTAAAATTAGGTCCATACATTTTATTTTATTAACACAAAAATTTTGTAAGAACTAGGTACCTTATACAAAATAAATAAATTCTATGTGAGGCACGTTACAGTCAGAAGCGTATATTAACTTTCATATGCGGTGACGTCACAGTCATAGCCCCGCTACGGTATGCTTGTTTAATTGGTTGTATTAGGAGAACGACATATTCTACTGACATGAAATTATCAGAATCATATTTTTATCCTTAGTACTGTGTTTTACGACAGTTAAAAGTGATTTAAAAATTTTAGTAAACGAGGCCATTGATCATTAAGGTTAAGGACGTGAAACACTGCTCCAATGATTCCTCTAGAACTTGAACATTCCATAGTTGAAGGGTGGGATTGGGATAATCTTGAAGATTCTTATTCACCATTCTCTATCAATTTTTTGAGAAATCAAACTACAATATTTTTGACATTACCTGTAATTCTTAGGCCAATATAGATTCAGAAGTTTGAAAAAAAAAACCATATCAAATTAAATTATTTATTCGTCAATCTTTTTAAATACAATTCAAATTAAATACTTTAGGTCTTAATTGAGTATCTCTAAAAACAATCTGCTAGGACAATAATGTAAATATAACGTCACACAATTTAAAAAAAAATCAACAATTTAATTTATAAAATCAAAATTTTCTATTTTTGTTTAGTTAAACGCATTTCTACACGTATTCGACTATCTTATCATTTACGCAATTGCCCCTGCATTTTAAACAATTATTTAAAACCTTTCCACAACGATAGAACCGTACATTTTTTGTTATTAAATTGTTATAAATAAAATTAATTCGACCAATCTGTTGCTGGCGTGATTGCGCTTAAATAGGGAGGGCCTTTTATCGGAGAATCGGGAAATCTCTGCATGTAACGTTCCAGACGTAAATATTTTACTGTCACCAAGTGTCCAGCGTACCTGGAAATAAATAATTTGGCATTAACTACAAGAAGCCCCTTTAATAGTGAACATTTTGCCACGAAATCACACAAAATACGATACAATTTCATCAAATGATTATAATAATTCCATCAAAGTGAACAATGTATCGTACTACCATGGTAGACGGGAATTTTCGCAAGTAGACGAACCCTCTTTAAAAACTTTATATAGGGGTTGAAATTTTCCTCATGATTGAAGTTTAATGAAATATTAATGTTTACAAGGCATTACATTACAGAACTTATAAACTAAGTGTGTTGCACCTAAGTACAATAGGCACTTGTATGTGCAATGAACAATAGCAATAAAAATATATAATGAAGTACAAATTTACAATTCAAAAATAAATACAAAAATTAATAAAAAAATAAATAAATTAACATTATAGATTATAATAATTTGTTTCATTCGAAATTATAATAAAGCGTCTAAGGACTTAATATTTACATATATATATTCTTTACATTTGATAATAAATTTTTTCAAATCTCTAGTTGCCTTAACTTCAAGGGGCAAGGAATTAAATAATTTTGGTGCCAGTATGCAAGTAAATCTTTTATTGGCGTCATATCTTCTAAAGGGAACTATTAATTTACTATTGGTTTTATTTCTTGTTTCATAATAATGATTTATATAATTTTTAGCTTTAGATTTATAGCAGTAAATAAAGTTACTGAGATAATATAAACCTCGGACATTCAAAATATTTGCATTATTATATAACAGGTGGGTTGAGTAAAGCCTATCTTTGAAAAATATTATGCGTAGTATATAATTTTGTATGACGTTCAATTGTTTCAGTACATTGTCATAAAGCCCCCCCCATACGATATTACAATACCTCAAGAGAGACTCCACCAAAGACTTGTAAATTTGTATTAAAAGTTTTTGAGGTAAGATCCTGCGTATTATATAAAATTTCCATATTAAACGCCTAATTTTGTTAGTTAGGTCTTGAACATGGTTGGACCATTTCAAATTTTTGTCCACTGTGATACCTGTGATATTTGATAGTATTTGTTTCTTTAATAATATCATAGTCGTTTATCTTAATACAGTCATAGTTCGGCCTGTTGGCTTCATTCAATGAGAATGCCATGTAAAAAGTTTTGTCTGTATTTAAAGTTAGTTTATTGCAGTCAAGCCAATATTTGATAATTCTGAAGCCTTTGATCACTTTATTTTGGACAGTTTGCCAGTTTTGAGATTTAAAAATTAGGACAGTGTCATCGGCATACGACATTGAGATTCCATTTATGTCTAATTTTAATAGGGAGTTAATATATGTTATAAACAGCAGTGGTCCAAGGACTGTCCTCTGCGGTATTCCAATTTTTAGATTTAGAGGGTCACTATAGATATTTCTGATTTTTACTATCTGTTCCCTTTCCCGTAGGTAGTTTTCTAATAGCTCTAACACTACGGCTCTGACACCATAGTGCTCAAGAACATTAATGAGCTTTCCATGGGGAACTTTATCGAAGGCTTTAGCCAAGTCAAGAAAGACACCTATCACTTTTTCATTATTATCTAGTCCATTTTTTATATTATTTATTAGTTCAAACATGGCATCTGCTGTACTGATCCCATGCATGAAACCAAATTGATTATGATTTAGTATATTATTAGAAGTCAGATAATCGACAAGTCTCTCTTTCATACTTTTTTCAAAAATTTTTGCAAAGTTGCAAATGACACTTATTGGACGGTAATTGGTAATATCAGTTTTATCACCTTTTTTGAATATAGGAGTAACAATAGATGTTTTAAATGGAGCTGGAACTTTACCTGTTGTGAAAATAATATTTATAATGTGAACTAAAGGTTCTAACAAATATTTATGAAATTTTTTTATTATTCGTGCTGGAATTCCATCTATACCTGGAGCACTATTATTTTTTAAATTATTGATATGCATAATGACTTCTTTATTAGTGACAGGCTTTAAAGCCATAGAGTTTATTAAATTTGGATAATTTATATTGTTATCTACTATTGGTTGTTCTATTTTTTCCGCCATCTTAAGTCCTATGTTTACAAAGTTTACAAAAATTTGACATTTCAATATCACTATTAAATGACTTTTTGTTTTCATTTAGTATATTAATGTTATTATTATTATTAGTTTTCTTGTTTTTTTCATTTGTTGCATCAGATATTATGTCATAGATTTTTTTTATATTATTAGCATTATCATTGATTTTATTTTTATAGTAGTTATATTTTGTAGCCTGCATAAGTTTGTTTAGATTATTCCTATATATTTTATATTGTTGTGATAAGTCCTTATTGTTTTTGTTTTTTATTAACTTTTTTTTCAGTTTATCTCTATGTTTTATTGATTGAATTAAGCCGTTTGTAATCCAGGGTTTAAGATTTTTATGAGTGTGAATAAATATAGTTTTTGAAGTATGACACTCATAAGTCTGAAAAGGTATCTATAAATGTTTGGTAAGCCAGTTCAGGATTTTTTTCAGATATTACATTGCCCCATTTGATTTTTTGAATCTTACTTTCAAATTTAATTTCGTCCAGAGTTCTTATTATTTTGTTTTCAGTTTTTTTGTTGAAAATAGTACTGTTTGCAAGAGTAATATTTAAAAATATTGGAAAGTGATCTGTCACATCGGTATCTATAACAATTGCATCAAATATAAGATTGTTTGTTTCTAGGTTTTTTTTTATAAATATATGATCAATACAGGAACTGGAGTCTGGGGTCACTCTAGTGCAAGAGTTAATGTAAGATTCAAAACCAAAATGGGACAACATTGAAATGTAGTTGTTTGTATTACCACTCATAGGATTGAGTATATCAAAATTGATGTCACCTACAAAAATATCTATATCAGCACTCCTTGAGTTTTTAAGGAAAGATTCAAGGTCCGACAGGAATATATTTTCGTTGATAGAGGGCGCTCTATAACATGCCGAAACAGAGTAGTTAACATTGTGTGATTTAAAATCGATGTTAGAAATGGTGACATTACTTATAGGTAAAACTATATTCTTTATAGTAAAGTTAATGTAGTCCCTAATGAAAATTAGAACTCCATCATTTTGGTTATTTTTACTGTCATTGAAAAAAGTCTGAAAACCTGGAATTGTATAATTGTTTGTGTTAATAATATTTCTAGTCTCACCAAAGATTATTATATCTATGTCTTTCATTTGAAAGGTTTCCAGAAAAATTAGGAAAGATTCAAAGTTTTTTTTAGCACTACGAATATTTATATGGATAATTTTGAGTAGCGACTTTTTAACAACTGTAACCGAATTATAATCATTATATAGTTGCACATCATATCTTTTATTAACTATTTTCAGAGCTTCAGTTTCTTCATGTTCTAGTTCGTCTAATATTTCTAATTCAGCACGATCCATAAGTTTGATTGATAATTAGAAATTAATCATAAGCCGTTTTGCTACGCAGCACCTGTTTGAGGAATTCAAGTGTTTTACAGTTTCCATCAGTGGCGTGGTGGTCGGTGGGATAATTGTTTTTATATCTAGTATTTGATATCTTACAATTATTGCAGCATACTTTATTCTTGGGACAGTTGTTTTTTTCGTGATTTTCACCACATATCGAACAGGTTACTTCATGTTGACAATTGGATTTGTTGTGGTAATATCCCTGACATTGGTAACATCTTTGAATATCTAAATCTTCATATATCACATATCGTTCCCAACCAATATAAAGTTTTCCTACTGACATAATGTTTCTAAAAATTGATGGGTTACATTCTGCAATTATCGTTGAGGTATTTGAATCCTGGGGTTTCCTTACATAAATTACTTTGATGGCATCATCGGGTAGGTTATTTTGCTTTACTAAAGATTTTTTTCTCTATCTAAATTTTGGTTAAAATTCACTATTTTTATTCTAGGCTTCCTCATCTTGCTTAATTCTATGGTATAGTCTGTTAATTTAGTTTTCATTAAATATTACGAGGGTAGCGTCAAGTTTATTAAGACTGGGGATTATTGTCTACTTACCACCATCCGTGTAAATTTCTATACGCTATTGCGGCATCACTGGTATCGGCACACTTTAAATAAACTGCAAATGTACAAGTGTCTACTCCACAATGAAGAATTCTACATTGGTGTGCGCATTTACTGAGAACAGCTTCTCGGATAATATTTGTGTTTCTGTCTCCATCTTCAACCATTCCACGAATTTTAAGACAAGGAGTTGGTGAACACGGAAGACTGTTTACTGAACCTACTTGTGTTTCAAATGCTTGTCCCTGCCAGCTTTTGTTCTTCGAAGATCTGAAACTAAGGTGACATTTTACTGAAATATTTTTCGAGTATGTTTGTTTAATAGTACGTGGTAATTATAGCTATTACCACAATTTATTTACTATGTTCGATTGTACTTTCCACTTCACTCTGTACAATTAAGTTGTCTTGAATTCACACTACGTTTTTATCTGAACAATTCAGAACCAATTATGGAATTTTAAGCAGTCATTTATGTATGTAATTTCTACTTTTTATCTTATTTTACTATAAAGACAAGTCCCAATAGTATAAAAACATCAACCAATGTCTAAATTATTTAGTACAATTTGGACAAGATATTTAAATAAAACGTCTACTTATGTAAGTATTAAATATATTACTACACAACCTAAGATGACAATTTAAAAAATTGATTGTAACAAACAGTGTTTTTGTTAATTGTCATCAAAATTATCAACAGTAAATGGAGTAGGTTAAACAATTATATAGAATAAATGCAATGCGGTTATAAAGATACTTTGCAATAAAAAGAATTAATAAATTTCAACTAAAGCTAGTGACATCAAAGAAATAAAATAATCGTATCTTTGTCAAGAGAGATCATAAAATCCAAATAATTCACAATTAAAACAAGAGTGTATAAAGTATTACAAATAAATAAAGGTTATTAAAATAAATATTCGACACTGATCCAGTACCTATTAAAATAAGAGGAAATTAAAGCATAATATACAGGGTGTCCCACGACGAGTTAAAACTATCTCTATATGGCAAAATACTTATAGTAAAATCATGAAAATTTCTACGTTTGGGTTTTCGGATACGATCTTTTAAACTAAAATATTTTCAAAGATGGTAGACTTCCGGTTCTACCGGAAGTCGACTGCAACTTTGTTATTTTGAATAGAGCACCCTGTATATTAATACATTTTTGAAATCTACGTAAAATTTTAGTATAGTTTTGTCTGAAAACTTTTTTCGAAAAATGCATACTTTTTGAGTTATTGATTTTTTTCTAAAAAATTTGACCCTTGCAAATTATTTTTTTACGAGGATACCCTTAAAGATATGAAAATGGTTTCTGTTCGGTTACTTTTAGCAAGGTCAGACGTATTTGAATCTATGTTGAAAATTTTTTCATTTTATACAGGGTGCGTATAAAAAGTGTTCAAAGTTTAACTTCATAAATATCAAATTTCTTTATTTTCTTAAATAGAGCCACCCGGTTTTTTTCTATTTTAATGCATTCAGGGGTGAAAATAAGGCAAATTCACGTATACTTTCCCATACCTAAACCTTACCGTTATCCAGATATTGAATGTTTTCTGTAAATTTTGAGAGATGCAGGTGTGGTCTAAATTTTATTTTGAACCGTTGATACAAGCACTAAGAAATAAAAAAGATTATGTAAATTTGCTTTTAATACATGGTAAGTATGGCAAAGTTGTTATAAGAACATACATATGTGCTTTATTTACAGTAAGATATCCTGCATCTCTAAAAATTTTCAGAAAAAATTTAATATTTGGATAACGGTAAGGTTTAGGTATAGGAAAGTATACATGAATATGCCTTATTTTTTACCCCTAAATGCATTAAAATAGAAAAAACCAGGTGGTTCTATTTAAAAAAAATAAAGAAATTTGATATTTATGAAGTTAAACTTTGAACACTTTCTATACACACCCTGTATAAAATGAAAAATTTTTAGACATAGATTCAAATAGGTCTGACCTTGCTAAAGGCAACCGAACAGAAACCATTTTCATATCATCAAGGGTATCCTCTTAAAAAAATAATTTGTAAGGGTCTGCAACCGTCAAATTTTTTACAAAAAAATTAATAACTCAAAAAATATGCATTTTTCGAAAAAAGTTTTCAGACAAAATATACTAAAATTTTACGTAGATTTTAAAAATGTATTAATTTACAGGGTGTTCCATTTAAAATAACAAAGTTACAGTCGACGTAGAAACGTAGAAAATTTCATGATTTTACTATAAGTATTTTGCCATATACAGATAGTTATAACTCGTCGTGGGACATCCTGTATAGTGACTCAAAGATGATTACTTAATAAAAAACAACCTTTATCAGGCAAAGACTCCCAGTTTTCTTTTCAAGGATAGATTTTGTACTAACTGATGACAAATGTTTGCAAACCCACAATTCTTATTCTGCTTTTTAATAGACAAACAGAAACGAACCATTGTTGGTGGTAATTGTTTTTTTGGTGAAACGGTACCTTAAGAAGTGGGAACATTAATAATGAACTAAAACAACTAATTACAAATGAAATTAATCTGGTATGAGTTGAGGAGCAATCCACAATGCGTAAGAAGAATGGAAGTTAAGGCAAAGATTTCAGAAAACTATAGGACAGAAAAATTCAAACAAAAAGTTCTGTAGTTAATTGATAAAAGACCCCTCCTAGCGGGGTCCAATGGAATTTCTTCAAGTCACGAGTTCTGGTATAAAATGACATCATAAAGATTATTAAAAAATCACAGAAGACAGAATTGCAATGTTTAGGTATACAGCACATTTCAATTTAATTTAAATCATATAAAGGAAGATGTACTCGTCGTAACTTTAACCACCTGCTCCATATTGTCACTCTTTCCTTTACTTTAAAGGGATGCGATTGTATCCAAGTCAATTTCAACATGTTATTAATACATTAATATTGAATAGGGTTGAAGTTATAACGAGTACATACATTGAAATGCTCTGTATACGAATATAAATATGATAATTTGTTATTACTCTTCTAAAATAGCTGGTAAAATGTGATCGAAATAAAAACTTCTCAATTTCGGGAACATCTTGTTCCAAAATTGTTGATCTTTAAAAATTTTTTCATACAACATTCCGAACGGCGACCACACAACAAAATAACAATATTCTCTATCAGTTACAAAAAGCTGCCCTTGTACTTGATAATAATACTTATCTTCCCTTTTCAACTTGAAAATGCCGTTTTCGAAAGTGGCAAATTGTATTAGTTTCTGTTTAATACCTTCTTCCGGTGAAATTTCTCTAGTTTTATAAGGACATTTGATTTCTAAAAGACCGTTATTTTCTATTAAACCGTCGGGAGAAGCAGCCAAAAATGGATAATCTTTACTTATGAACAATCCACAGCTGGTTACCGTTAAGCCCAATAAATTTTCAAACGTCTTTAAAGCATTAATTTCATTGTCGTTTCCGTATCTTGTACATACATTTCCAGTGAAAGAAGAATGTAACAGACTTTTAACAGTGTTCTTTCTATTGGTGGTATCTAAAAGTTTACAAATACGTCCGAAATTAGAGGCGGTTAGTCTTTTTCTTCGTTCTTGAAACCACACTGGATTATTATTTTGATTTATTGTTAATTTTGATATTTCCTCTATTTCTTCTGGAGATTTACGTAAACTTTCAAGGAATTCATTTTTCTTAGCCTCGAAAAAACTAATATCTTGTTTGGTACATTTTGATTTTGGAGTAGATGCTATCAAATTAGTTTCTTCAAGTTTTGGTGTAGTATCATTAAAAGAAATATCATTTTTTGTTGCGGATTCATTATAAATGTCAAATATTTCTTCTAAATAACTATTATAACTGTTAGCAGAAATTAAAGGAATGTGTAGAGAGCTGCAAAGTTCATTTAATTCAAATAAATTCAAACCCAAACTGACTATTCCGGCTATAAAAGCTAAATTGGCGCTAAGTAAACCAGATTCTGGTTCTTCGCTACAAACTGCATGATGAACTTTACATCTACGGCATTCCAAGACAAAAACAGAAACAAAACCTTCTCTAACTTCATTTTTGATAAAAACATCCGAATTTTTACAGAATCTCAAAAACCGATGTCGAACTTTGAGCGTTTCATTTATTAAATATTCTGGATCTAATATTCTTCTTCCTGGACGATATCCAAAGCTGGAATTACTCCTGCAAAATAGACAATATTAAAAATTAGCAACCTTATAATTAACCATTTTCTTCAAATTTTAGATATGTTTAATGTAGTGGCATTCTTTCAAGGTTGTTAATTTTTAAAATTATCCACAGGACTCGTATACAATATGATCAGTTATTTTAGAAAGTCAAATGATGATGATGAGCATATCTGGCCAATGTTTCACACTACTTTCATCCCTCGACATAACTAGATAGTATTATTATTAACATACATAAAGTAACGCATAAATTCGTATTTTAAACAATTTACTATGTTCCTTAAATAACATTCTAATACACGATATGATAATTTTTAGGGCATTTTCAACACTTACCTACTAGAACTAACATTTGGATTTCCTATCCATCTCCACACTTCGAAAGGTTCTCCTTTTACCTCTTGTACTTCTGTTCTAACTCTCGATTCATGTTCATTAATAAATTTTACAGCTTTTGTCCAGGTACTTGTTTTCTCTGAAAATAAAAACACATTGAAGTGGCTCTTAACTTCACGCCACTACAAAATCCCCTCGTTTTTTTAGGAAAGGATATACTAGTCCCTGAAATTATTCTCAGGAAATGACAAAAAGGGTACAATGAAACCTTTAGGTCTTAGAGAATTTTTACTTTTTAACGACAATGACTTTTAACTTGGCGTACAATGGGCTCGTTTACTAAAATTTTTAAATCATTTTTAACTGTCGTAAAACAAAGTACCAAAGATAAAAATACGATTCTGAAAATTTCATGTCAATAGAATATGTCGTTCTCCTAATACAACCAATTTAACAAGCATACCGTAGCGGGGCGAAGACTATGACTGTGACGTCACCGCATATGAAAGTGGACTTGCTAATGATTATGAAGTTTTTTAATAGATAGATAATAGATAACTTTATTGAAATAGGTACATCCTAATATACAGCAACATTAATATAAAAACAATTGAAAAAACATATCCACAATATTTGTTTATAAGTAGGTACCAACTACATTATTAACATACAAAATATAATGAAATATAAAATATATAAAAAAATACACAATAATAGGTATCATCATTTGGTATCATCCTAATGGTCTCTTAAATGGTTTAATAAATTCTTTTTAAACAGAATAAGACTTGTAGAAGACTTTACATTTTCAGGTACACTGTTGTAAGTAATAAATCCTTTAAAAGTTAATGTTTTAGTATTAAATGTTTTTGTTCGATTATTTACGTATAAATTATTTCTTATTCTAGTATTATACTGGTGAATTTGATTATTGAAAATTATAAATCTGTCAAAATATGCAGGTAGAAGATTATGTAACATTTTGTAAATATATATCATCGTTAAATATGTGAGTCTGCGTTCTATAGATAACCATTCTAGAGTATCCAGCATTAAAGATATCGGGGTACTCCTGTCACATCTCAAAATAATCCTCATTGCTCGATTCTGTAATTTCTGTAGTGTTCTCATTTTGTTTAAATCAGATGTGTACAAGAGAGTGGGACAATATTCGAAATGTGGTTGTATAATAGTCTTATATACTGTTATTCGTGACTGCATAGTTAAGTGCTGAGACACTCTCGTGAAAAAATACAATTTTTTTCAAATTTTTTTTCTGCATGTAATAAAAATGGCTATTCAGTGATAAATGATTGTCTAACATAAATCCTAAATATTTAAACTCAGTAACAAACTCAATTTTGTCATTATCAATTTGCTTTAAATTTAATTCTCTGTATTTAAAAGGTGTGGTAAGTATCATAGCCTTTGTTTTGTTAACATTTAGTTTTAATTTATTAGTTTTTAAATATGTAGAAATATTGTTTAAGGCTTTATTAATTTTTTGGATGGCTTTATTTAGATCTCTATCACTTACCGACGCTAGAGCATCATCAGCAAAATAATGTTCATAATCACATTCACTACATTTGTTGATATCATTAATGTAGACCAAGAATAACAATGGCCCTAGAATACTTCCCTGGGGAACGCCATGGTCTACAGCGATTGCTGTTGAAACATAATCATTAATTTTGGTTACCTGCTTCCTACCTGTGAGGTAATCACTGATCAATTCAAGTAAAAGCAAGAGTTTATTAAATTATAATTTTATACTATGTGACACATCGTTTTTGGCTGTTTTCCGGCCGGAATGATTAGAAATGTCAATATTTTCATGAATACATGCTCTCTCAAATGATATACAGGGTGATTCCAGATGTTTTATTTTATTCCTGGTCTGGTGGACAAAGTTACGGAGATAACGCTGTAGAAAAAATTGCAATTTTTTACTGCAGACTGCCCAATTAAAGGAGCTTCTCCAAATGCTATTTATGATTAATGTGTAGTGGAAATTAAATCACCAATGTCGAAAAGAACAAGAAAAACTTATTTTGATGAAGCAGGTAATATTGGTTCCAAATGTTCACATTAGATTCAAATGCACATGCATTTCACTGGTAAAAAAAGCGATATTTGTTAGAGTTGATCCCGACTTTGAATCAAATGAAATAATTTCTTTCAAAACATATAATGTACGCAAGTTTTGTTGATGATCTACTGAAAAAGATAACCTGTTTTTTGAAAAAAAAAACAGTATTAAACAAAATTTAATTTGTGAAGAACTGACCCATTATTTTATTAAATAATTTTTAACATTAATAACATCACAAGCTATAAGAACAATATTATCTACTTTTTTAAATAAATTTAGATTAATGCAAGCGTGTGGTTTTCAATAACCCTCTCAATATGGATTCACAACGTATTTTATAAGGTAATTTATAACGATTCTGATTGAAGAAAATTTTTTTTTTTAATTTTCATGTTCAGTCGCATCAACCTCTAGGGTTATTAGCGACAATATAATTATTCTATATTACAATTTGGATAAAATATTTATGTCTTTGAGATAGGTTATTAAATTTTGGACATTACAATTTACACCGAGTACTACATCTAATTTATTGCTAATATTATTTTTTATCCTTGCTTGATTGAAAATTGGGCATTCTACTAGGATGTGTTTCACAGTTAATTGGCAATTACATAGTTCACACTGTGGAGGTTCAGTTTTTTTAATAATATAACCATGAGTGATGTTGGTATGACCTAATCGGAGTCTTGATAATATTACTTGTGATGCTCTATCAAAATTTGTTAGGGCCAAGGATTGAAGAAAAATGAAATCCTAAAAATACACAAACAAAGTATGTTGACTTATCAGTGAATGCTTTGAGACTTTTTTATGCTTTTATTATTATTATTATTAACTTTATTGTATTTAAAGAATATTACAATTCTTATTACAAGAGGTTCGGATTCATTACAAATATGTTTGAAACAAAAAATAAGGTTGAAACATTAAATAACAATAGGTATCTACATGATGTTCTATGAGAAATGAGTACCATAATATGTATAAAATCTATTCATCTAACGCAAAGGCTCTTAATTTTAATATATTTAGTATGTACTGGACGAAGTTTGTCTGCCTGGTGAAATCATCTGTGTCCAGAATAGCAACCAATTCGTCGAGTGTTTTTAAAGTGTCGGAAGCATATGATTTTCTCTGAGTCCATTATATAGAGGACATTCTACTAATAAATGCATCAAAGTTTCCTTTTCACCCATATTACAGAGGCTACACGTCACAGTCATATCTACGTGGTATTTTATGCCTCTGTTATAAATTTTTAAATGATTTAAAGTACATAGTCTGATTTGACATATTATTCTAGTTATATATATATTTGACATAATCTATGCAAGTTATTTCTGGTTTCAGAGAAAAACAGATGTTTATATAATAAAGGAAAAGATGAAAGCGCTGTTCTATGCTCGTCATCACTCACTAACTTATTTTTGAATAATTCCAATATATTATTGAGATGACTTTTAGAATTATTTTGCAAAAATTCTGGCCACAGATGACCACCGTCGGAGAAGTCAAAATATTGCTTTACTTGACCCAGAAAATTATATCTGGCATCATGATGATTGATGTGTTTAATTTGTAAAAAACATTTTTTGGTTAATGTGTTATCATCCATGGTCCTAATTTTATTTATCCACAACAACGCAGATTTAAATATTAAATAACTCAATGCAACTGAATTTGTTTCTAGCCTAACCATATAACTGGGAGTACATAAAGGAAGACATAGTACCTTTTTGAAAAAGTTGACTTGTACTTGCTCGAGCAAATCAGCGTAACGTAATCCCCAAATTCCAATACTATATGATAAACAGGACAGAATTATGGAATTGTATAATTCTAGTCTTGCGTTCCAAGAGTGTAATTTAGAGCGACACATTATGCCCATAACGGCACTGGTACTTTGAAGTGACTTAGTTACTGTTTTCTTTGCCATATTTAGGAACAAGGATGATGATGAGAACGTGACCCCTAAATATGTGAAATTTTTCACTATTTCCAAGGGTTCGTTATTGTATGTAAAATTAAGTTTATAATTGTTATTGTAACCACCCTTACTAAAGATCATTAATTTTGTTTTTTTTTGTATTCACCTCCACTTTATTTCTTTTGGCATATGACTCTAGAGTTTTCAATTTCCGGCTAATATCCACAGGAGAATCACCTATTAATAATAAGTCATCAGCGTACATTAAAAGTATGATATCGTCTGTTCCATTTATGTTAATGCCGGAGTGACCAGCGGATCTAAAGTATTTTTCAATATCGGACAGAAACAACGAAAACAATAGTGGACTCAATGATTCTCCCTGTAGAACTCCTTCAGTGATCTCAAACTTTCTGCTAAATTGACCGTTTACTTTAATTGACATGAATGCATGGTCATATATGTTTTTTATTATGCGAATTATTTTAGAGCTTACACCTGCTTTATATAATTTCTCCCATAATAAGCAATGATTGATACTATCAAATGCCCGTTTGAAGTCAACAAAAGCAACAAAAACTTTTCTTTTCGGTAGTCGTAGATGTAACTGTAAAATGCAGTTGAAAATAAATATATTATCTGCGCAGCTTCTATTTTTTCTAAACCCAAATTGGCAGTCTGGCAGAATGAAGTTTTCTTCACACCAGCTTTCTGCCATTGCTTCCGTTTTTTTTCGCATCCTTATGAATAGAAATAAATGTTTTGTTAGATGTTTTAATCGTAGTATTTTTACATTCTGGAACCGCACCATATTTATAGCTTTTTTACTCTGGTTCTGGACCATTATGTCGAATAGTTCAAATTATTTCTAAACGTTCTTATTTCACAAACATAACACTGTTTAGAGTTTGATAAAACGTATAATAAAAAATAATGAACATATAAGCAAGCAAAGTACTGTTACTTGCTAAGTAGTCATCTAACCGAAAACCGATCGGCGCGGTATCCGCTCTCTGAACGAGATTTCATATGCGATGACGTCACGCCTGAAATTCGGAGAGGAGCGCTGTTTAATGTTTATAATTTTTTTTAAGCGACTTGGGATTCTCGCTGACATCTAATTTTTTGCACAGAGCTTCAAAATAATGTGCTCTTCCTAATGGTAAAATAAAAAAAAATATGTAAATGAGCCCATTCTGAGTTTTGTTCAAAACTTTCAACACTTTAATTCTATTAACAAAGGGCAGTTTAATGAGAAATCTGTTTGGAAGAAATATACTTACTTTGTCTCTCTCCAACTGGTAAAATCATATCTCTAACATGGTTAATAACAACAAAATTATCAGCATTCAAGTCGTCACTTGCATTAGATTGTAATATGTCAATAATTCTTTCAACCATAAAACCCATTTCGTCTTTCTCATTTTGGATATGATGCTTATAATACTTATATCCCAAATTGAATGCATATAAAATTCCAAAAACAAATATTACAAATAGTACGCTATTAAGAATGAATGAAAAGCTGCTGTAAAATACGCATTTCCAGGGTAATTGTGGATTTAACATTACTAAACTGGTCGTCTTTCTATCTTCGTTAAATAGAACTTGTTCCTGAAAATAAATTTTCAACACATCTTTAAGGGTTCGTTCACATTTTTACCATTCATCTTGTAATTGGTGTATGCTTACCATATTTTTTGCGAGATCTTTTTCGCTAACTGCCCCATTATTGTCATCAGTTTGAGCAATTTGTATGCCCCATTGAGGGTTTTTGAAAGTTAAAATTAATAAATTGCGTAAGTCGTTTTTTATTTGGTCGTGATCCTGTAACAACATTTAAAATTAGCTTAAAAACTTATAAGTAAATATTTTACAGGCATAAAAGTTACTTACCTTAATGGCATAATTCGTTAGGCAAAAGCTAATAATCTCGTATTCAGTCATATGTGCTTTGATTTTGGGATCAAAACATTTGTGTGCTACAGCTTTTTTATGTAACTCCGGCATAATAACGTTTAATAAATGAATAGCAGTGGATACATCATCTTCATGAATACAATTAACTGATTTTTTTGACTTTGGATCATCGAAAACGCAATGAGGAATTATATAATCTAAAAAGAAAAAAGGGTATTCAATAATCACAAAGTCAGGATAATATGTGGCTGTAAATATCTATCCCATGCCAAAGATTACAGAATAAAAATATAAGATGTTTCACTCGTTCGAATTTATCGCCTAAAGCACCGATGCCGCTGGTGACTTGGATGGTACAGTACGTCGCTACGTCCTTACTTGCATTTAATTTGGCATATTATACGGGACGTCGCCCGTCGAGCTCTGGTATTGGTTGTTCGTGTTTTATATTTATGTTGTATAGATTTTTTAAATTTATTAATTAATTGTTGAAATGATCAAAAAGTCATTAATATTTTTCTCTTTAATAGCAAAGCTTAAACACTAAATATTTTGTAATATTTGCAATTTACCAAATTTTCTTTTTATCATCAATGTAATGAATTTCCTTTCAAATATTATGCAAGTCACTATACCAGAGTCCGTATATATTTTACTCTCAAATGTATATTGAAAGACAATAGATTAAATTTAACACATAAACCAAACTCCTAACTCAGTATTTCACAACATTTATAAAATTTTTAATAAAGGTATCCTGCAGCTGCTTCTCTTTTTACTGTTTTAACCTTGTCAATCCAAAAAATACGCGTTATTTAAAGATCAAAATTTAAGATTTAGTGGCCCCATTATTTTGGTGGCTAATGAGTAAGTATATTTAATTGAATTTGTGATAAATATCTGCTAGATTATCAATAAGTATCACAAAATTACTAAGATGCTGGATAAAAACTGTGAATTGATTCATATTAAAAATTCAAGTTTATTTTTTACTTACCTTTTCAAATTCATATCCCGAACATTTTTCGAAATAATTAACATTTAAAAATAAATCTTTGTGATAAAGAATGCTATAAATTTAAATATATATTTCTCTTATTACCCCTGTATAGCTTAAAATAAAATAAGCTTTTCGAACTTCTATAGTATCTACCGGTCTCGTTATTGACAACAAAAGCGTGTCGTGAATATAATTTATAAGAGCGGCGACCGTTTGGGACAGCAACTTGAATCAAACCGCCCTGGAGTGAAACATCTTATATTTTTATTCTGTAATCTTTGACTGCAGGGAAGGGAGGTTATTGACTATTACATAAGGCCACCTTTGAGAACTGATGCTTGTTTAAATTGTGAGACTTCCGGAATTGACTTTTTAGGAGTTGACAGTTTGTTTAGAAGATTATGTATTATAGGTGGAACGTTCCTGATGTTTACTCAATACTATTTGGTAAAAACTTTAGCTCGAATTTGACAGTTTTGCACAGGAAACCTTATGTCGCATTTTATAAATAACACAGTGTACAATCGTTGTGTAGTATTAGCCTGTTTCCACTGAAGATTTAAAAAAAGATCCAGCAGAGGCAGCACATATTTTAATTTTCCATTTGACAACAATGTTAAATGTACCTAATAGAAATGGATTCAATAATTACATAATCTTGTTTGGAAATTAAAATAGCTTTGATGTCATGATACATCATCTTCAGTTAATTTAATGTTTATCAGGTCCCTTTAACTTGGCTGTCAATTGAAAAACAAAACATGTTTATATTTTTACATATAAAATGCAAATGAAAACTGAACGGTGCATAGTTATTGACCTCTAACGAATCTTTGTATATGATACTATATAATATATGTTACCGTGAAAGACCGAAAGTAGTGAATGTCAACATTCGCCGGTGGATGTCGACAAATGTCAAATGCCTTGGTGAATGTCCGAACATTTCTTAATTCTATTATACATTCGGACTTTCACCGGTATATGTCAAAAACACAAATGAGATCCGGTGAATTCTCGGACACTGCAGGTCGCGACAAGTTTTTAGACGGTTCCATCTCCGGCATGTCTTCATCTCAAGCACTGACTGACCCGCAACCTGACATGTCTTCATCTCAAGCACTGACTGATCCGCCACTTAGCACATCTTCATCTCAAGCACTGAGTGATCTGCCACCTAACACATCTTCATCTCAAGCACTGACTGAACAACACGAGCTAATTTCTTTAGAGTAGCTGCAAAAGAGAATCTTCTACTTCAAGCAACAAAAATGTTGCGAACTTCAAAAAAAAAGTTTCCTCCTGCCCAAATTGGTGATACCTCAAGAATTCAAGTCCCTGATATCGACCATGGTCGTACAGACCCTCGAAATGTGTTAGCGGTTGTTGTTGGAATAGAGGATTCAGACTTTTATAGATTAGCTAACAAAAATGATACCTTGAAGTAGCTTTTCACCCGTAATCAGTTCGTAATTTGTAAAGAAAAGTTACTTTCCAAGGACGAAGTTTCAACAAAAGAAATGTCGCTAAGAGAAGCAGCTTCTGCTAATTCAAAAAGTGGAGGGCAAGACTAAACACGTTGTTACTGCAAAAAGAAGTGTTCCACGACTAAATGCAGCTGTAAAAGCAAGGAACTTTTGTGCGATTCGAAGTGCCACGGTAGTTTAAGTTGTTGCAATAAATAAGATATTGTTCTTATTTTTTATATTTTTATGTTCTACTGTTTGTTTTGAGGTCAACAGAGTCCTTTTCGAGTATTTTTTTAATAGATAAAGACCTATGGATTTTTTTGTTTTTATTAAAAAAAAAATTCTTCTTAACATACACCATGAGTGCATCCTGAATGTCGACAATCGCCGGTGTAAGTTAGAAATAATGAAATTTCAACAATATTTCGGACATAAGTCAAGCAACGTTGACATTCACCAGTGTATCTCGACATTCACCAGATTTCGGTCTTTCCCGGTAACATAATATATACAATTATTAACATCCAATAAATATTTTGGTCTAACAGTATCTAACAACACAATAGGGTAATGTACAGAGGAATTGACAGACAAAAATAAAAACAAATTTGAAAAGAGCAAAATATTTATTGTTTATTAAAATTGTACAATTTAAAAAAAAAATAAAAATCATTTAGTTTCACAAATTCCTTAACAATATGAAGTGACCAACCTTAACCAACTAACAAATATTTAAAAAAATAGTTTATCTTTATTCAAGTAACAACAAAGATCATTCAATATATAAAAAGCTGTTGAGAATAGAAAGATGCAGAGCATCCTTTAAAGACATGTTATGGTTTCAACAATAAAGAAATAATGTAACGTTTGAATATCTTACTTAAAATTAAAATGAATATATCAGATCTATTCTTTACAATGAATTACATGACTGTATTGGATTAATGAATTATAAGATGAAATGGAGGTTCAGGAAATGACGGGTCTGTTCATGAAAAGACATTCTTCATTATAAAACTACGACATCTAATTTAGTAGACATTGATATCTAAAAGCTCAAGTTGCAGTGTAACTGCTTTAAGTGCTTCGGAGTGAGAAACAATTAGAAACGATAAATTATTAGAAATAGAGTGATGAACATCTTTGTACCTGTTAATTAACAAAATGAATTATTAAACTTATTAAACAACAATCTTATCTTTCTCAACTTCTAGAAACAAGTTTCAACATTTATAATAACCTTAGTGTCTTTAAATTTGTTAGTAAAAAACAATTTACAACTTTCAAGTGCAACATTGTGACTTTCTTTGAAAATGATGGATTAGTATTCGGTAAAACAATTAGAGAGCTTCCTTTAAAATTTTGGAGTGTAAGGATTACTCTTACCAGATGGAATAACAGAAGTATCAGATCTCATGCCCATGTACAAGATCGCTAATAGCACAAAAAATAATGCAGCTCCGGCGAGAACAGCGAATGACACAAAATTATTCTTTAGAATATTGTTTTGATTGGCTCTGTAGTCGTAAGTTGATTCCCTGCCTCGAGTTGATCTGTAACTAATAAATAAAACAAATCAATTTTAGTTCTTGGTACTTCATTTATCTGTCAGTTAGTGAAAAAAACGTAATTTACTGTTAAATTTGGCATATTTCCTTCCCAAACTTCCAAAAAATTCAATATCATTATTCTAAAACTTTAATATTTACTTGTTTAGCTGGCTCCTAACTGATGCAGATGATCCATTGACATCGTGTTCCTTGATAATATCATTTTTGTAATCATAGTCATTTTTTTGAGAAGATAGTGATGATAATCTCTTGGTAAAATTACTCAAGAATGGAGTTTCTTCCCTGTTGTTTACAGAAGAATAAGACGTTTTTTCATAACCTGAAAGTAAGAGAGACAAATAGTAAATATATAATACAATTTCAATTAAATATTACTTACTTGGAGAATTAAGACTGAGCCTGGATCGAATCTGATTCAATTTATCAGTAGCATATTCCGAAGCCAACGAGGGTGAATTGTAACTTGTAAGTCTGCTAGGTGAAGCATTTGGATTAAAAGATATGTTTCTTGTAGATGAATAAGATGTTTCCACTGATTTAGGTGGTGAATATTTATTGGCAGATGGAGATGAATTTATTCCATCAGAAGTTAATCCCTTAAAATGATAATTAAGATCTGGCTCCGAATCAGATCCCGTGTCAAACTCATCTTGTGAACTTTTAACTATTTTTTGTGTCCTGGTTGTGGTAGTTGTACGGATTTCCCTTTTTATTGGACTATCTGGTAACTGTAAAATAAAAGTAATGACAGAAAAATAGAATTCAACGTAACTAACATTGAAAATAACGTTGAAAATAACGATCAAGTAACTGTAATTTAAAAATGTTACCTCCAACTCAGATGTATCATTAAATCGGGTGCTTTTTTTAATTTTTATATTTGAAGATGGAGGTTGCATCAAAGGTGCTGCCATAGTTATTCTTCTGTTCTCCTTTTTCTTTGTAATCTTGACATCATTATCACTTTCATCTTCACTGGAATACCGTCCCAGAGACCTAAAGGCACACACCAATAGATTAATATGAATGTAACTGGACTAAGTGCTAATTTTTCATTTTGGTACTTTAATAAGTACAGTAACACATTCTAAGCCAATATAAAATTCAGCGATCAATCAGAGAATTACCACTTTTAAATCATTTTTACCTTCTGCCTCCTTCGCTTCCAATTTTATTTTTGTTTTCCAAGAGCATTTTTAGTTTCTTAGCCATAACCTTCCTTGTTGTTCCAGTTATAGGCATCACTGGGAAACCGAATTCTAACAGCTTCGTCCGGAGCTCCGCATCAGAAAGTTTATCAACATCTACTACCATCTGAAAATTAATGGAACAATTAGGAAGATGCATTTAAACATTTGAATGTCTTACCTTTAATAGTTGATTACTACTAGTTTCAATAAAAGTAAATATTTCACAACTTTTGTAAAGCGGGGTATAATTACATTTGGAACTGAAACCGCTTGAATATTACAGCGACCTTGAAATGAAGGTATTTACAGTACACGAAACAAATAAATTATAAGAAATATATTAGTATACAACAAACAATTTTAAAACAGAGTATTACTGAATTATTATTGATCTTACTGGCAATTATAAGGCACAAACAAGCCTAAGTTTTTCCTCAACCTCACGCCAACCGCCATAAATAGCACGATGAGGTGTGACATATATGACACCTGACACCACTAACTAGCTTCGTTGTGCTGCCAACTGAAATGAAACAACTATCACCAAATCTGCTACACTGAAGTGCTCTTTGTCCAGTACTGGGAGTACTGGGACTCTGCAAATTAGAATTCTACCGGTCGCTTTCTACAGTATTCCAGTCGACAGTAGTCGAAAGTCTCACTCTGTCTATATACTGTCGACAAGTTTTCCTTTATTCCTTATTTACTATTAAATATATTGAAGTTTTTAAAAATAAATCTTCGACAAAAGACGTGTGAATAGAGTCGATAGCAAAGTCTCAGTACTGTTTATAAAGTGCTCAAATCCAAAGCTCTGTGGCTCCCAGATGAAAATACCAAAGAGGGCATGTCCACCAACAGACAAATTTACACTAATGACAGTCGCTTGAGGTTAAGCAGTTATTTGGATAGATTTTAGATTTGTAATTTGGTTGTTTTGCAATGATTGAATGATCCTTTTATTATAAACATTCAGTTATAGCTTTTAAAACACCAAAGCAATTAAATCAATGTCAAAGAACAGCGTATTGTGCAAAGAACACTTGTTCATCATCAGATTCATCAAGGCGACTGTCTCGCATGACGTCACGTGGACTTACAACTTTTTATCTTTCGACTGTTCTACGCGTATGGCATATTTCCTCCCCTCGCTTTTCAAATTATAGAAATATCTCTACTTGAATCATGAACAATAAGCGAATAAACCGTAGAATACTGGAATAAAAACAAGATTGAAATATTTTTGTGGTTATGTACGGTTTAAAACCACAGAAATACAGCCCATATTTCGGTACGCTCGCTCGAGCATCTAATAGTCTTGAGCGGCTAAAGCTCATTTTCTGCCCTTGTGACACAATACACTATTACAGTGTTAATGTAAATTGAAAATAAAGCATATAAATGTATTATATAATAGAATATAAATATGTACCTAGTTTATACACTTATTTTTTTAAATGTAGCTTGGAATAAATAGGTAGTTTCTATTGCTTTGTGATGTAAGTAAGATCTCACCAAATATTTCTTCTAAAAATCTTACGGTGACTGGACTAACTCCAATAAATAACTTTCAAAACATTAAACCTTTAAACAAGACTTCATTGACCTACAAAATAAAAAACAAGTCTTGCAACAAAAGTACCAAAATAATTTTATGTCCATATATTGTTGCATATCTTACAAAATTCAAGTAAAGGAACCTGTTCGCATTGTTTGTTTTTCATATACAGTACTTAGTTTCGTTGATTATAAATTATTGTGTTGTTCTTTGAATTTAAAAATAATTTGGCAGTTGGATTAGAATCAATACTTATTATAATCTTTTAAACGGTCTGGTATGAATCATTAGATATAAAAAACCGATGAAGTACTGACTAAATATGCCCTACATGCCATAATGTTTAAATGGTTTTGAAATCAACAATAGAACTACTGCCTTTTACTCCGGCTGTCAATTCCATTGATTCTATTTCGCATAGAGACTATCTCGTCCATGGTATTTGGTCTGTGGATTCCAGAGTAGTAGATTCAGTGCTCCCAACTGTATAAATAGACAGAATATAAAACTGAAGGGCATGTCTACCAACTGACAAATTGACACTAATGACAGTTGCCCTGAGGATAGACAATTATTTGGATATATTTTATATTCGTAATTGGGTTGAATTCTATCGATTTAATGATTATTTTTATTATAAACAGTCGTGTATAGCTTTTTTAGTACTTAACAATTGAAACAATGTCTAAAACCAATAACAGAGAGTGTTGAAAGCCGGCTCTGCTTCTTCTTCGAGGTGAACAAACCTCTTCGTCCAAAAAATCCATCGGAACTTAAAAATAGCCGATTTGTTGTTGTCAGTAGGTTAGTGGACCAACGTGTTCATACTTTGTCTATTCAGTTCCTTAGGCTCAACCGACTCGGAGAGTAACGTTGATATAAATGATATGGGTACATACAATTTCTATATAATTATAGGTGCAG
>CAJUYH010004172.1:0-28419 GCA_910591685.1 Galerucella tenella | reverse complement strand
TCCTACTATTTAATATATCTATATATATTTTGTATGTGTTTTATTTCAACTCGTGTGAATTGTGATCGATACAAAATCCAGGGCCTGATCATTTTTTATTTTTTTTATGCTGCCAAGGCCATCTAAGGGCGAATATGGGTCACTAATGCCGACACATTTTGCATCTCTCATAACTGTCAAAAGTGTCAGTTGTCACTTTTATGTCAAATCACTGAGACTGCACAAAACTACACAATTTCATTGTGGAAAAGTACACATTCAAAAACTGGTCAGGAACAACGCTGGAATCAGTATTCAGTGAGCATCGACCAGAAACGCATTGTGTCGTTCTGAGCACCTACTAGTAGTATCGTTTATTGTATTTACCACGAGAGTTCGATTTCAATAATGGACGAATCTTTACCGGGACCGTCGGGAGTCGGCACACCAAATGCAGGTAGAAAACGTAAATTAGAAGGTTCATACAGTGATGAAGACTTGTTAGCTATTCTGAACAACTCTGACGATGAACTAGACGATCCGACATTTTCGTTAGCATGAAGAAGACTTTTCAGTATCCGAAGCAGCCCAATCTTCATCAGACGATAGTTTACATATGCCTCAACCCCAACAAAAGCGGAGCAATAATAGTGAAATCATAGCTTGGGAAAATCTAAATATTTTTGAATGTTATTTGTGTTTAAATATCTTCTGTAAGTTCCTTGTGGCATTATTTATTATTTCTTGTACCATCCGTGGTACATGACGGCTACGGGAGTAATTTCCTTTTCATAGCCGTTATGTACCATTTATGGTACAAGTGATAATAATGACATATTCACAACGAATTCTTTGTTTCAGATTTTAATACGTAATAAGTAGTTAATAAATAAATGATGACGTCGAGAGGTGAAAAAATCGTGTCCTTGGTGCAGTCCGAATCTGCTAGTGACTTTACAGTGACAGTGAATAGACTAAGTGACTTTACTGGATGTAGTTCATCGTCAGTGCCGCAAAACGATTTGACAAATGACTGTATTGATTTGGTCGGTCCACCATCGACCATCACAGATGTGGCAGGTCCTTCATCGACCATAACTGATGTTGCCGCTCCTTCATCTACAACGAAGTATTTTTCATCTTCCGAAGAGGAAGAATCTGAACCTGAACCATATTTAAACTCTGACGACGAATACATTTCTTCTGATGCGTCAGATTCTGAAGACGTTGATAGTGCCATTCAGAGACAAATTGTATCCGAAGACCCTGGCCATGTGTCTCTGATGGAGAAGGTAGCAGTGATAATGAGAATAATACCATCAGAACCCCTCCTCATCGTCGCACCATTCGTAATAAACCGATACCAGAAAAGTGGGGACCATGTCATGACACACAAGGCAATTTCGCATTCTCTGCTCAAGAGAAAGTCAACGTGGACAATTAAGTATTATCCAATCCGTACAAAATATACCGAAAATTTATTACTGGTGATATTCTTGACATGATTGTCGGAGAGACTAATAGATATGCTACTGAATACATCAGCACGCACCAACTTCGACCACGATAAATCGTTCGTAAATGGAAGGAAACCAATCGCTACGGAATAAGAACATTTTTAGGCATTCTTATGATTATGGGTATATGTCCTTCACCAAAAGTTTGTCTGTTTTGGAGTAAGAGTGATATGTTTGGCAACAAACTAATCCGGGAGACATTTAACCGAGATAGATTTGATTGTCTGCTGAAATTCATACATTTTTCAAATAACGCAGATCCAACAGCACATACTGATAGATTATTTAAAATTAAACATATTTCTGAACTTATTTGTCAGCAACATCAATAAATCCTTGTTTCTAGTGAAAATATAGTAATTGAGGAAACTGTTGTGTCATGGAAGGGAAGATTAGTTTTTCGTCAATACCTTCCCAAGAAAACGCACAAGTATGGAGTTAAGATCTATAAAATTTGTACTCCAGATGGCTATACTTATAACCTTCAGGTATATGCCGGTAAAAATGGCACTCCTCCATCTACCCATGGCCACACATACGATGTTTTTATTACCTTATTAAATGGACTCATAAATGAAGGCAGATCATTGTATGTCGATAATTATTATTCAAGCATCCAATTGTCCAAAGATCTCTTGGATCTGAAAACTTATCTATGTGGTACTCTTAAACTTAAAAACGGCTGGGGAATCTTCCCAGTGTTATTAATAAGAAATCACGAAAAGGGGAACAAAGCGAAAGTGGAATTCGGGTGCTAAAATGGATGGATAAGAGACCAGTCTATATGATTTCTACTGTACCCTGTCACAAAGCAGAACTGGAAACGTTATGGACAAAGCGGGGAAAAGAAGTACGGAGGCCTTTGGCTGTTTATCACCTTCGCTGCTCATGACTCATTAATAAGTCATGCGCTATATTTGTCATGTGCGCGTGACTTATAAATGAGTCATCTGTCCTTCAAGTTTTCGAGCATTCAGTGGTAGGGTAGCACTGCAGCAATCGAGTGTATTTTACGTGAGCATAGTCGAAAGGGTTTAAAAAATGTAAAAACTCGTTCAGTTGAGTTTGTGATGTCGGAGTGAACAGGCAGAGCCAACTAACGCGAAAAGCGTGAATTATACAGAAATCATCGGTTATACATATTTTCGAGCTTTGTCGTAGCTGTAGCGTCGCAGTAATCGGTTGTAGTTTGTTGTCGTGGTTGCACGTGTTTGAAAAATACAATAAACGATAGTGATGGCAGATGCCGGGCCATCTAATGCCAAAAGGATAAGACCTGCTACAAAAACTGTTCGTCAACGACCGTTATCTGAACGGGAGTTGGAACAGCTGATGTTTTGTGAATCGGAGGATGATGATGTGGACCTACAAGAATGTGATTCGGATGTGGAAGTGGAGTTGTCAGACGAAGATTATGTTCCTTCCGGTCCTGATTCGTACGTCGAAAGTGAAAGTGGGGATAGTGACGATCAGCAACAAACATTGATAAATGTGACAGCAACAACTGGATTCCGCGATTCACTATCAACCCCAACAGTTCCCACGCCCCCATCAACCCCCAAATGGTCAGACAATCCTACAATGAAAAACATACCCTTTACGAAAAAACAGGAATTTCTGGTTGTGCCCGATGGTAAGTTTTTTAGATTACTATAATACTATTTTATCATGTTAATTTTAAGGCAACCAACCAATGGATTTTTTCAATATGCTGGTTGACGATAGTTTTTTCAAGCTTATAGTCACAGAAACAAATAGGTACGCTGAGGAAGTTTTTCTTTCACCGGGAACAGCTGAGTCGTCGCGGATTACTCGTTGGCGCGATGTTATCATCGAAGAAATGCGTGTATTCTTCGGCGTACCTTTGCATATGGGAACTATATCCACGAATAGAATGCAAGATTATTGGAAAACTTCCAGATTTTTTAGTATGCCTTTTTTTTCGTCGGCGTTGAGCAGAGATAGATTCCTTCTCATTAGGAGGTAAGATTGAAGTATATTTTTTGGAATAATGAAGTTTACGAATATAATTCAATTTCAGGTGTTTACATTTCGTACAGAACCCGAAAGAAGGACAGCCCGTTCCAAGAGATCTTCTCTTCAAAATTAGGCCACTGATAGATTTTTTCAATGAAAAAATTCGACAGGTGTACTACCCGGGGAAAAACCTTTCGCTCGACGAGTCCATGGTGTTGTGGAGGGGTAGATTGTCATTTCGTCAGTACATCAAAAATAAACGCCATAAGTACGGAATTAAATTGTACGTTCTGACAGAGCCTGATGCACAATCTTGAACTTCGATGTCTACACCGGTCACTTGGACGACTTTGGCGGCAAAGGCCATGCGGCAAATGTAGTACTTCATTTATTGGATGGAAGGCTAGACGTTGGCCATTCAGTTTATATGGACAATTACTACAACAGCCATGCCTTGGCCGTAAAACTACTGGGCCGTAAGACTTACTGCTCAGGAACTCTCAGGACGGACCGCAAGAACACCCCCCCTGAGGTAAAAATTGCTAAATTGAAAAAGGGGGAAACCATCGTCAAATACAGCGACGATGGCGTGCTTATTGGTAAATGGCGAGATAAGAGGGATGTGGCATATATTTCCACAGAATTTACAAATGAAATGGTGGCATTCCAAGATAAATTAGGGAGGGATCGCGAAAAGCCTAAACCTATTTTCCATTATAACGAAAATATGGGAGGAGTCGATAGGCAAGATCAGCTGCTCTCATATTATCCATGTGAGAAGAAAACCCTTCGCTGGTACAAAAAGCTTGGGGTACACGTGCTGCAAATGCTTCTCATTAATTCATATTTGTTATATAGGAAGTTCACGAAATCAAAAATGACAATGTATGACTTCCGCCTAAATATCATCGACAAATTAGTCCCTCCAAAGGCTACACTGCCTATGACGCCAATAACAAAAAATACACATAATCCTAAGAAAAATCCCCAAGGGCCTAAGGGTAAAGCTGCCATATCGAGACGCTGCACGTGGTGTTGGAATCAAATAAAAAGAAGAAGGAACACGTCATACCATTGCCCGGCATGCGTGGGTACACCATACCTTTGTATTGGCGATTGTTTTAAAAATTTCCATAAAAACAAATGAAATGTCATTTTCACAAAAATTAATAAAATACCGCTAGATTTTCCTGTTTTCTTTTTTCCCAAATGTTTTTTTTAATGTATTATTTAGTTTATTGCTGTTTTACATACATGACGTCTAAATAAGTCATCAGCACTACGTTTCCATTATAGTGATCAGTGCGCGTGACTTATTTATACGTCATGGCCATTTTGGCACTGATTTTTGGAGACACTTATCTTAAACCAGTTATAAAAGCGTTTTTTGATAGAAATCTCTTAGTTCGTTAGCGCCAGGCGCCTACGCCCTAAATTCAAGTAGCAGCGAAGGTGTTATGCAAATAACAACGCCAAAAAGGGGGTTGATGTTTCAGAACAGATGTCTGGGTATTACACGGTATTTAGAAAAACTGTCAAATGGTTGTATTGGAAATGCTTCTTGGTACTAGTGTGGTCCATACATGGGTACTCTAGAATAAATATAGTACGAATGAAACGATTGATACGCTCAATTCATGGCAGCAAATTATTACAGGGTTCTCAGTTCCGAAGTAGAAATTCAAAACATAGAGAACGTAGAAAACATAGAAGCCGAAACCGACATAGAAGATCTCGTACTCCGCCGCCCTCCAGGAAACGGCCGCATTCAAATACCTCTAATATAACCAATCACAAGATGGCAAAATACGATGGGAAAGCTAGCCAATGCAGGAAACGGTGTTTGTTATGCTACCAGAAAATTTAAGATCAGGAAGGATATAAAGTAGCTGCAAAAAAAACCAAAAGGGTTTGCACATATTGTAAGGACTGTCCTGACCACCCCCAATGTGTCTACCTTGTTTTAACGAAAAATATTCCTAGTTTTATTTAGTTAGTTGTTGTTATCTTTTTGTCTTTCTTTAGTTACATTGACAAATTCTTTCAATAAAAGATTTTTCACTTTTTGTACCTTCATTTTTATTACATAATTACCGCCGTTATTAAAGCTCAATACCGAAACGATTGTACCTGTATACAGGGTGTCTCACGACGAGTGAAAACTATCTGTATATGGCAAAATACTCATAGTAAAATCACGAAAATTTATACGTTTGGGTTTTCGGATACGATCTTTTCAACCAAAATATTTTCAAAGATAGCCGACTTCCGTTTCTACCGGAAGTCGACTGTAACTTTGTTATTTTAAATGGAACACCTTGTATTTTAATACATTTTTGAAATCTACGTAATATTTTAGTATACTTTTGTCTAAAAACTTTTTTCGAAAAATGCACACTTTTTGAGTTATTAATTTTTTTGTAGAAAATTTGACCGTTGAAGACCCTTATAAATTATTTTTTTACGAGAGGACCCTTGAAGATATGAAAATGGTTTCTCTTCGGTTGCCTTAAACAAGGTCAAACGTATTCGAATCTATGTTGGGAAATTTTTCATTTTATACAGGGTGTGTATAAAAAGTGTTCAAAGTTTAACTTCATAAAAATATCGAATTTCTTCATTTTTTTAAATAGAACCACCCTGTTTTTTCTATTTTAATGCATTCAGGAGAAAAAAATAAGGCAAGTTCATGTATACTTTCCTATACCTAAACCTTACCGTTATCCAGATATTAAATGTTTTCTGTAAATTTTTAGAGATGCAGGTGTGGTCTAAATTTTGATACAAGCACTAAGAAATAAAAAAGTCCCTAGTTATTTAGATGAAATTTTATTTGTTGACATCGGAGCAAAACAAAACATTGTCGATTCTTTGAATATTGAGAGTTCACTAACCTTTGATGAGAAAATTAAAATTGAAAATTGTTTTATGGAAAATTATGATGATGTGGTTCGACCTATTGTTCCTAAAACTGATTATGAAATGAAAATTACTCTTAAGCCAGGTACTAAACCCTTCTTTTATAAACCTAGGCGACTTTCGGTCCAGGAGGAGAAGGAGGTAAGGGAAACCGTTGATTCATTGTTGGAAGATGGTATCATTAGAGTATCTGATTCGGAGTATAGTTCAAGGGTAGTTTTGGTTCCTAAAAAATCAGGTAAGACTAGGATGTGTATAAATTTTAGGGAGCTTAACAAATGTGTTCAGCGGGACAACTTCCCCTTGCCAATTATAGAAGAGCAGATTGAGAAATTAAAGGAATTTCACGAAGTTGGATTTGAAAAATGCTTTCTTTCACATTAAGGTTCACAAGGATAGCACGAAGTACTTGTCTTTTGTGACTGCATTCGGACAGTTTGAGTATTTGAGAGTACCCTTCGGATTCTGCAATAGTCCCAGTGTTTTTATGAGGTTTATCAGTTTGATTTTTAGTGAGCTAATTAGGACCAATGAAGTTATCATTTACATGGACGATATTTTAGTGGCCACAGAGTCCTTTGACGACCATCTTGTTATTTTAAAAAAGGTTTTTGGTTTGCTGGTTGAAAATCTGTTGGAGCTGCGCTTAGATAAGTGTTGTTTTGCTAAACGAGAGATTGAGTATCTGGGGTATATAGTTAATAAGGAAGGGATTACTCCAAACACTGAAAATGTTAGGGCGGTTAGAGATTTCCCTGTGCCAAAGAATGTTCATGAGCTGCAAAGTTTTCTGGGTCTCGTCTCTTACTGTAGAAAGTTTGTGCAAGAGTTTTCAGTTTTGACTAAGCCACTCTATGATTTTATGAAGCGGTCCAAGGATAATAATGAGTTTGATTTTGGTCCTTTAGAGTTTGATACTTTTGAGAGGTTGAAAAATATTTTATTGGAAAAACCTGTTCTGAGCTTGTATAGTCCAGCAGCTGAAACCCAACTCCATTTTGACGCCTCGTCCAAGGGCTATGGAGCTATTTTGCTTCAGAAGCAATATGATGGACGATTTCATCCAGTCTTCTACTACAGTCGGAGAACCACAGAAGCTGAAGCTAAGTACCATAGCTATGAATTGGAGTGTTTGAGCATTGTAAATAGTGTAAAAAGGTTTCATGTATATTTGCACGGAATAAAATTCAAAATTTTTACAGATTGTGAGAGTATTCGGTTGACCTTTAACAAGAAAGATATTGTTCCAAAAATCGCTAGATGGGCCTTGTTCTTAAACAGTTATGATTATGAGATAAAGCATCGCACAAATCCGCAGATGAGACATGTAGATGCTTTAAGCAGATGTCATAATATCCTCGTTGTTGAAAATAGCACTTTCGAGCAAGTATTAACAGTCAAGCAGTTGTCTGATCCAATCATTGCTGAGTTACGAAAATCGTTAGAAAAGACTCAGTCACCTGTCTTTGAGCTTAGAGAGGGTTTGGTTTATAGGAAACACAAAAATGGTAAGCAATTGTTGTTCTATGTTCCGCAGTCGATGGTGTCAAATGTAATTAGAAAGTCTCACGAAAGCTATGGTCATGTACGAGTGAGAAAAACATGTGAAGTCATACAGAGAACATACTGGTTTCCGAGCATGAAAGAGAATGTGCAGAGAGTGATTGAGAACTGTTTGAGTTGTATTGAGTTTAGTCCCAAGCAAGGAAAGGTTGAGGGTGAGTTACATTCAATTCCAAAGGGGAATGTTCCGTTTGAATCTTATCACGTAGATCATTATGGCCCACTCGAAAAATGTCGAAGCGGCATCAAATATATTTTTCTGGTTATAGACAGTTTCAGTAAGTTCACAAAATTGTATCCCTGTAAGAGTACAAAAACCGATGAATGTATAAAGCACTTAAAGAACCATTTTACTTTTTATAGTCGACCTAAAAGATTGATTTCGGATCGTGGTTCATCTTTTACTAGTGAGTCCTTCAAGAGATTTTTGAGTAACCAGGAGATCCAACATATTCTTATTGCAACTGGGTTCCCATGGGTCAGTGGGCAAGTCGAGAGGGTAAATAGAGATATCGGTCCTATGATTTCCAAGTTATGTGAGACAACAGATTCTTGGGATAAAATTTTGACACAGGTTAAGTTTAGTCTAAACAATACTGTGAGTCGAAGTACTGGTTATACTCCTAGTGTTCTATTATCTGGGGTGAATCAGAAATGTGAGGGAAAAGACATGGTTAGATTGGAGTTGAATGATAATAAAAGGGTAGATTTGGTAGAAGTTAGAGATAAAGCAGAGCAAAAGAATAAAAGGGTTCAAGATTATAACAAAGTTAGATATGACAGGACACACAAGAAGCCTAAGGAGTACAAGGAAGGAAATTTGGTGGTAGTAACCAATTACGATTCTACTCCGGGAGTCAATAAGAAGTTATTGCCAAGATTCAAAAGTCCTTCCCCATGACAGGTATATCGTAAGTGATGTCGAAGGATATCAGGTGACACAGATGCCATATGAGGGAACTGTCGATTCCTCTCACATGAGGCGTTGGTTGCCTGATGATGATTCAGATTAGTTTCCGCTATAAATACTTACTTGTATATTGGTTCCTTTCTTATGCCCTAGTATGACATATTATTTTAAGATTATGACAAGTATTATCCTGATTATGACATATTTCTATTTTTTTTTATATATTTCTATTGTTTTGATGATATCCTGGCCTGAATTGACTGTTTATTGAAACAAGAATTTATTATGATATTATGTGTTTAGTATGTAACATCATGTTTATGTACAATTTATGACTATTATGATATCTTATGAATTATGTTAATTACAATTATGACTAACTTATGGTAAATTATGTTTAATCTTATGCTATTTTATGTATTACATTAGGACTCAAAATTATAAAACAGTTATGCTATTATTTTTATGAATTTTATACTCTTTCTTATGTTGATCGGGGTCGATCAACTGTCAGGTTGACCGATCTGTAGTGAATAAATTTGAGTTTCGAATTTTCGCGCTATTGTATGTCGGTAAGGAGGGGAACTATATTATACCTTGTATTTGACAGTAAGTGTTACCAGATCCATGTTGGCAGAACTGACTGTCTGTCGGTCAGCGAGTTCGCCATTATATATATCAACAATTAAAAGTCGTGTGTTCGTTCTACAACGTGTTTTTGATTTTATTTCCGACATCTCCACTCCCTACACATGTATACTTTTAGTAGGCTTTGTAATAAATGACACTTATTTAACTGATACTTTCGAAAATCGTTAAAATGGCTCGTTCCCAATTTAATAACGAAGATTATGTAAATTTGCTTTTAATACATGGTGAATGTGAAAAAGTTGTTACAAGAACATGTACTTTATTTGCTGCAAGATATCCAGATAGACCACGACCAAACTCGCATACTGTTAAAAGAATCCTCAACAATTTAAAGCTATACGGTTCATTTGAAGCAAAAGTAAATCGAATTAAACCAGTTATTGACAATAATAATGCCGAAATTAATGTTGTTGCTTATTTTACAGCTTATCCAGAAGCATCAATACGCGTTGCCGTAAGAGATCTTGGAGTAAGCAAATCGTCGATTCACCGTATTTTACGAAAACATAAAATGCATCCCTATTCGTACAATTTGTGTCAAAATTTAAAACCAACCGATTTTACTAAACGAATAGACTTTGCTGAGTTTTTACTAACAAAATGCCAGGAAGACGACGATTTTTTAAAAAACATAATTTGGTGCGACGAATCGAAATTCACGAAAAATGGATTATTTAATAGACACAATTCCCATTATTCGAGTCAAGATAATCTTCATTTAACCAAAGAACGTGCTTTTCAAGATCGGTGGCAGTTCAATGTCTTTTGTGCTATTAAAAATAATCAAATAATAGCACTTCATTTTTACGATGGGAATTTGAATGGTTAGGAAACACAATCAATTAATTTATTCCTAATCAATTATGTAAAAAACACTGTTTTATTATTTTTTAATGTTTTTTGTTGTATTTTTAGGTGAAAGATATCTTGATATTTCAAGAAATTTGAAACAAAATTATTTAGATAGCTTGCCACCAGACGAATTAAGCAAACTTTTTTTTATTCATGACGGTGCTCCTGCTCACAGTTCAATTGTCATAAATACATTTTTAGAAGAGCAATTTGAAGACAGGTGGTTAGCAAATAATGGTCCTTTTCGGTGGCCCCCTCGTTCTCCCGACATGACGCCTTTAGATTTTTTTATATGGGGTCACATAAAACAAGAGGTTTACTCACAAGCCTTAACATCTAAAGAAGATTGTGAGCTAAGAGTTCGAAATTCCTTCAATTCTCTTTCTGAGATGATGATCAGCTGTGCGAAGAATGAAGGCATACTGAGAAGGGTTGAAAAATGCATTGAAGTTCAAGGTAGCAATTTTGAACATTTACTTTGAAACATAAGTCTATTTTTCTTTGACTTTTAATTTTCCATAAAATTTGGTAGCATATCTTATTATTGTCACAAATGGTTTAATTCGATTAACTTTTGCTTAAAATTAACCGAATAGCTTCAAATTGTTAAGTATTCTTTTAACAATGTGCGATTTCGATCGCGGTCAATCTGGATATCTTACTGCAAATAAAGCACATGTTCTTGTAACAACTTTGTCATATTTACCATGTATTAAAAGTAAATTCACATAAAATTTTTTATTTCTTAGTGCTTGTATCAAAATTTAGACCACACCTGCATCTCTAAAAATTTACAGAAAACATTCAATATCTGGATAACGGTAAGGTTTAGGTATAGGAAAGTATACATGAACTTGCCTTATTTTTTTCTCCTGAATGCATTAAAATAGAAAAGACAGGGTGGTTTTATTTGAAAAAATGAAGAAATTTGATATTTATGAAGTTAAACTTTGAACACTTTTTATACACACCCTGTATAAAATGAAAAAATTTTCAACATAGATTCGAATACGTTTGACCTTGCTTAAGGCAACCGAAGAGAAACCATTTTCATATCTTGAAGGGTCCTCTCGTAAAAAAATAATTTATAAGGGTCTTCAACGGTCAAATTTTCTACAAAAAAATTAATAACTGAAAAAGTGTGCATTTTTCGAAAAAAGTTTTTAGACAAAAGTATACTAAAATATTAAGTAGATTTCAAAAATGTATTAATATACAGGGTGTTCCATTTAAAATAACAAAGTTACAGTCGACTTCCGGTAGAAACGGAAGTCGGCTATCTTTGAAAATATTTTAGTTGAAAAGATCGTATCCGAAAACCCAAACGTAGAAATTTTCGTGATTTTACTATGAGTATTTTGCCATATACAGATAGTTTTCACTCGTCGTGGGACACCCTGTATATATAAACCTTTATAGCAGCCGTACACCCAATAACATAATCCTGAAAACAACTGTAGTCGATTTAGAAAGTATATAAATACAATACGCACATGTACCATTTATGACCAAGCGCGGCCCTAGGGAAAACTGCACTTGTACCCTAAATGGTACATGTCGGCGCAAACGTGTTAAGGAATTAAAAAATGTTTGATTTGAGGTCTTATGTATTTTATTGCTAATTCATAAACTGTTGGTCACAGACTAGTCGAAAAGTTGGGTCAGTTATAAATAATAACCAATGCTATTACATTTTAAATTTATCCCACCTCTTCAAAATAATAATAAAATATATGCGTACTTGTTAAGCAATAGGGGAACAACACTGAAAATACATTTTTCTGCCCTATTGCATGACTAGAACACAAAATTCTTATTAACTCTTTCATCTAGCTGAACTTGTACAGCATAGACCTAAACAGAAAACTCGTGCATTGCATAGGGATGTGGTGATTGCCTTTTCTAAAAAAAGTGTTTTTTTTTTAGTTAGCTCTCTTCAGATCTAGGTATGCGATACTATAATGTTATTAAGATAATTTCATTTTAGAGAGTAGCAGCAGCATTAGAAATATCAAGGAAAACGGTTTATGCTATCAGGAAGAAGAATGAAAATAACCCTAGTTTTTTGTTACAAAAGAAGAGTAAAACTCGCAGTGAACCAAAAACTGTAGACTTACCTGATGGCAGTAAAATAGCTATAGACCGCGGGCATATTTGACAGACGACAGTAAATGATAGTTGTTAAACAAACAAAACGGATCTACAAATGCTTATTGTCTGTTTATGTCATATTTTAAATCTTTTTTCTCGATAATGCCTCAATTTTGCGCGATTGTGGAATGTGGAAGTAGAAGCGGCAGAGATAAGGTTTCATTCCACCGATTTCCTTTTATTTTTGACAATAGAAAAAATATTAATCCTCTTGCTGAAAAGAGACGTGAATTGTGGATTAAGGCAGCTAGAAGAGCAGATTTAACTACTGAGAAGTTTAAATGGGCAACTGTATGTTCAAAACATTTTGTAGGAGGTATGTTCAAAGAATCAAGGAAACATAGGCATAAAAAAATCATTATTTTTTCATTTTAGGCAAACCAAGTGCATTGAAAGATGTTGACAATATAGACTGGGTACCGAATCAATTACTTGGCTACAAAAAAAAATATCAATGCGGTTCAAAGCATCCAGAGATTGAATCGTAGGAGGCAGCGAGATAAAAATGAGATCCCAAACCCAAATAGTCCAGTTGATATGGATAGAATTAAGGATCGTATTGACAATGACCCTTTGTGTAAAGCCTTGAATAATCCAGCTGTTCAAAGCTTGGATATTATTGATGAAGAAGATATAAGTGAACCTGTTGAAGAACTGGAACATGCACAAAACTCTGGTGAACACCAATTTCCTGATATCAATTTCGAGTTACAGAATTGTTATAGTGACATCCATCATCTCCGGGAAACTTTACAGAGTTAGAGTTATACATTAACAATGGAAAGTTTAGAGCATAATCCATCTAAATGTCTTTTTTATACTGGATTACCATATGAAAAGGTGGTTGTGATTTATAATTTTGTAGAGCCTTATATAACACACCCAAAATCTGTTCTATCAAAATTTCAACTCTTCATAAACTTCGTCATGAAGTTACGATTGAATGTTCTTTTCACTGGTATAGGACATAGGTTTAATGTAGATCGTAGAACAGTAAGCAGAGTATTTAATAAAGTGCTGCATGTGACGTATGTTAGGTTGAAATTTTGTATTGTGTGGCCAGAGAGAGACACACTGAAAAAAAAAATATACCCAGATGTTTTAGAGAATACTTCGGGGGCAAAGTAACAATCATAATTGATTGCTTTGAAATTTTTACAGAAACACCCAAAAACAAGCAAGCTGCATCACAACCTTTCAGTAATCACAAACATCACAACACAATAAAGTTCTTAATAGGAATATCTCCACATGGATCGATTATGTTTATTTCAGAGGCATTTGCAGGTCGCTGTAGTGATAAATTTGTGACTGAAAATTGTGGTATGCTTGTAACGAAGTTAATTTTGTTTTTGTTTTTTTTTAGGTTAAATAGGGATTTGAATTATTTCTGTTATTTTCTTGCTCCGGTATAATATTAAGGGATTAATTTTTTTTAAGATGTAAAATACTGCTCCCTCTTTACTCACTTACTTTAGTTTTGTTAATGTTGTAAGGTAGTAAATATAAATTTTACCTTCATTTAAAATATTTCGGACATCCGGTATACATGTATTTTAATTTTACTTGATTAAATCTTTCGGGCCGTTCAGTATATCCATAGGTGTTGGAATAAAATAATTAAATCTAGTTCCGTTTTTTTTTTTCAAAAAAATTTATTTTAGAAACGATTAGTGTGAAATACGGCATAAATAGGAGGACGACAGTTTTGGAGTGGCTCTCGTTGCTACTAGGTGATTTAGTCCGAAAGTACCTACGTACCGTTTACGAAAGTTTTGTGTTTAACCGATATCGTTTAAAAAAAGGTAAAATTTCATTTGACTCCGTATTATTTCCGTATGAAAATTTATTTAATTAATTTACTTGAAAATTGAATTTATCGTATTCAGGAGAAAATTGTTACCGACATTTATACTATACTCAGTGGTTTTCTTATTTTATAATTCGTATTTGTCCGTTGAATAAATTATTTTTATCGTTCAGTTGAAAATTCATATTTGAACCATTCTTCCGTTTGTTTTGTGATTATAGGATCTCCCAGTTTTCAGAAGTAATATTTAATTGCTGAACATTCCGTTCAGGAATTAAATTTATTTTTGTATCAGGAACCTCAGTGAATCGCCGACTTTCTCGGGTCTTGCTGAGATTTCATTCTCTTTTGCCGTTTCTTTGTGAATAGTTTATCCCGGTTTCCAGAAATAATATTTAATTGCTGGACTTTTCGTTCAGGAATTAAATTTATTTTGTATCAGGAACCTCAGTAAATCGCCGACTTTCTCGGGTCTTGCTGAGATTTCATTCTCTTTCTGCCGTTTCCTTGTGAATAGTATAGCCCGGTTTCCAAAAATAATATTTAATAACTGGACATCTCGTTCAGGAATTAGATTTATTTTTGTATAAGGAATCTCAGTGAATCGCCGACTTTCTCGGGTCTTGCTGAGATTTTTTCTTTTTCTCCGTTGTTGTTGTTAATAGCTGGTTATAGTAGTTTCAGAATTTTTTTCATTTTTCGGTTTTGATAGGTTTTATTAATTTTCAGAAATTTCCATCTATTTCCGCTGTTTAATTTTTTTGGAGAGGGTTTATTGGTTTTCAGAAATTATATTTGAATACTGGGCGATCCAAAAGTTTCGCTCGGTTATTTAAATTTATTTTTGTATCAGGAATCTCAGTGAATCGCCGACTTTCTCGGGTTTTTCCGAGATTCCTTTCTTTGTCTCTCTGCCGTTCAAATTTGTTGATAGTAACTCCCGGTTTTAGGAACAATATTTGATTGCTGGACGATTCAAAAGTCTTGTACGGGAATTAAATTCGGACTAGAATATCAACCGATCGCCGACTGTCTCGGGTCTTGTTGATATTCTTATCTTCATAACTTTTACTGAAATTAAAATTTTTCAAAATTTGTCGAACCACTGCCTAGCACCGTGACATATTTAGTAATATTGAATACAATAGCACATTTTGTAAAACCACTGAGTCCGAATAAACCATATTGTTTTTTTTTGTGATTTGCATTATAATTAAATTGTTTTCTATACTATCTCTTTTATATCTGGTGTATATAATTTTTTTGTTTGAGTGCCCGTCTTCTTGCTAGCATTATTAGCAGGTACGGAAAAGGTTTTTTTTGTTGCTGTTAACCGATTATAATTTTGGATTAGAATACAAACCTCCATTGAATTACCGTAGTTTTATTGAAATTTTTCTAGTATTTCGATCCTACAGTTAATGGTTATTTTATTTTACAACGGTAGTTGTCATATTGGTTTCAAAAGGTAATGATAGGTAATTTATTTGTGGTAAAAAAAAAATAAGTATACCACTACTTAGTCTCTACTGTCATTCATAGTTCGACCCCTGGAATTTTCCGTAACCTCCATCTGAGGCTATCTGGAACTCTTGACGCTAAGGGTCAAGGGGCCGTGGAGCAAACCACGTAAAAAATCTGGCGCCCGAGCATTGATTTGAAAATTTTGCATCGAGGGTGTCCAAAGTGACGTGTCTAGTTGATAAGAGCCGGAGGGAGGTGAGAAAGCACGTCACATGCTTGATCATCTTCTACCTGGTGATTGTATACTTGCTGACAAAGGTTTTCTAATCCAGGATGAAGTAAAACTACATTTGGCAGAAGTAATAATTCCAGCATTCATGAAAAATAAGAAGCAACTCAATCCCATAGAAGTAGAAGAAACTAGAAGACTTGCGAATTTTAGAATACATGTTGAGCGTGTTATTGGTTCCATAAGAAATAAATATGAAATAACATCTTCGACCTTACCCATGCATATGATCAAGTTCAAGCAGAATAATGATCCTGTGATTGAAAAAAATTTGACAGTTTGCTGTGCATTCATAAATTTATGTCCATCTTTAGTACCTTATTGATATGAGAGTTGATATATTTATACAGTGTTTGGCATAAAGAAATGATGAAATAAAACAGTTGATTAATATTTACAGTTTATTTTTTTTGCAAAGTTAACATTTGTGCTATCTTGGCAAAACCACTTTTGCTTGATTTATTTCTTAATACCAATGCATTTGGGGTGGAACCATACAATTTTGCAGCATGGACTGTAACACTTGATCATTTTGGATCCATCAGCACTCTTCTTGCATTTGCACCAATTTCCTGTTATCGGCAGAGAAACGTCTGAACTGCTAGTTCCTGGATCTGGTGCGTTGCTAGTCGTAGGTTGAGGTTCGGTTTCAGTTATCGATTTTCTTTTAGTTAAATATTTTGCCAAAAGTTCTGGCATGATGACTCTTTCATGAAACAGCAGTGCCTTTTCGCTATGTATTTTCCAGAAATTTTGATCAAATAATATCTTTTCGCAATAAAAATCTTTTTGATTCCAAGCCACAAAATCACAATAGTTTGCACCAGTAACTGCCATTTGCATTTGTACTTGATAGAAATAAGCATGTTTTCTATCAAGGTGGATTTCAAAACATAATAATATAGCTGATGCACAATTTGCATGTAATACCAATCAGGAATGTCAGGATAATAAAGAACTTGAGACGACTATTATTGCTCAACAAGGTACCTAGACTATTATTAAAACTACATATTTAAATTAAAACATTATTTTATTAATTTAAGATTTAGAAGTTAATAAAGGCAATTTTGCAGAAGATGATTTACAGAAACCACCTGAAGTTCTCCAAGCAGGTACATACTTGCATTCTTTTTTCACACATTTAATTAACTTAACTCGTACTATAACTACAAAGGTAATTGTTTAGTATTAGTTCAATGTTTATTTTAATTTTTATCTACAATGCTGAATTTTTTATGTTAGTGGCAACCTCGCATTTGTTGACCGGCCTGTGCGCCTCTACTGGTCCCCTCGACTGCTCGAGTAGTAGAAAAATTGATTTGTAACGATGAGTTGCTGCTCCTATTTTGTTATCACGTAATATGTTTTGAATAAATTAAATATCTGGTAAACTGTGAACAAGGTGTTGTTTCCTAACTCGTTATTTCCTCGTCTCGAAGTTCATGTTCGAACAAATGAACAGTGATAAAATTGAAGAAAAGGAGTTTAATGACTGTCTGCAACTGCCCTAAAAAGTGTGCCCAGAAAATATTTTAACTGAGAAAAGAAAACAAGAATTTAATCGATTTTGGTCTTTGCAGTCTTACAACGCACAAACAAATTTTATAGCTGCAAGTGTAACTGAGTTAACAAAAAAAATAACGTATGGTAGAAGCACGGAAAAAAGAGCTTTTTCTAGAATATATAAATTGGATGATGTAGTAGTATGCAAAAATACTTTTATTAAGACACTTATATGAAGTTTATTAATCGGAGGAAAATAACCCGATTAGTATTGCTTCCTATAAAAGAATTTTTCACAGCAGATTTAATCTTAAAATGAAACCCCTAAAAAAAGACACTTGCAATACTTGTGACGCCTTAAAAATTCAGATAGACAATGAGAAAGATTTGGAAAAGATAGAAGAACTCAAAGGAAAGCATAGCGAACATTTGGAATTAGCAGAAGGATCTCAAATGTTACGCAGACAGGATTTTAAAAAAGCCAAAGAAAACGAAGAGTATGAGTGCTTGACCTTCGACCTAGAAAAAACTTTGCCATTGCCCAGAATACCCACACACATAGTATTTTACAAGCGCCAGCTGTGGGTCTATAATGCTGGAGTACACAGTGGTAAAGAAGAGCGAGGGTATTGCTATGTTTGGATTGAGGGGGAAGCTGGACGTGGGTCCCAAGAAGTGGGATCTTGTTTATTAAAACACATTCAGCATCAAGTTTCTCCAACTGTTAAACATCTTATTCTATGGAGTGATGCATGTGGTGGCCAAAATCGAAACATTAAGATAACCCTTTTGTTAAAATCCATTTTACAAAATAGTGCAAATTTAGAGACTATTACTTTAAATTTTTTAGCTTCTGGGCATAGCTTTTTGCCCAATGATTCCGATTTTGGGGATATAGAAAGTAAACTGGAATCCTATCAACGACTTTACACACCCAACGATTATATTGAAATTATGCGAACTTGCCGGAAGAAAAACCCTTTGATCGTAACTAAAATGAACTCTTTAGATTTTTTTAGCGTAGAGCAAATTGAAAAAAGCATTGTAAACAGACGGGATACCGAGACAGGTGACAAAATTAACTGGTTGTACATAATTCCATTAAATTACAAAAGAATGAGCCGTTGACGATCTTAGTAAAACAACATAATTTCTCAAATGCTTACCAAGAAGTGAACATTAAAAAAATATATAAGAGGAAAGAAACCAACTACTAGCGATGTTCCGTTTCCCGCGCTGACGCCCTTATGGCCAAATGGAAAGCCCACAGCTGAACCAAAACTAAAGAATTTAAACGAAATGCTTCACCTTATACCATCTGATGCCAAATCCTTTTATACAAACCTAAGAGGTGATAAAAATATTGTTGAAGATGTGGACGGATATGATGTGGAACAACTTGATTTTAACTTGGAAATAGACTAAAGTATTAAATTAGGTCACTTAGGATAAGTTTATTTTATTTTCTTACATTTATTTATTTAAACAATAAAAAAATAAAATATTTTTTTCTTGTATTTTTTAAACTGCATAAACCAACCAAACCACAAAAAATCTATGTTTTCCAAAAAAACTTTAATAAAATGTCTACCTTCATATACAAATATTATAGTAGGGGAAGGTCTCGTACGTCGGACCTCCTTGTACCTCGGGCCATTACGATATTTTCTTATAGGTAAATCTTAGAGATTGTTGTATGCAACACATTTTACATTTAGACATACCACGTGACTCTATCCTCACAGAATATCCGCCAGTTAACCAGTAAGCGTGCACGGGGCAGTATTGAAAATTTTAGCATCAATGTAAGTATTTTCACTTTTACTTTGACGTGTTTTTTTTTCAAATTTCAAGCAAATACCTTAGCGATGAAAATTTTTATGAAGAAATATATATATTGACAAAACTCATAGCCCGATTCTACAGTTTAAAAGTGTTGTTTTTTGCTTAGATTAGGTGAATTATTTTGAGGTGTTGATATTCGTACCTTGGGCCTTCTTGTGGATTGTACCTTGGACCGGCCCAAGGTACGAGACTGTTGTGGTCCTACTCTAAAAAAAGTTAATCTTTTTCTAGATGCCACGCAGCAGAGTGGGAGTAAAAAGACTTCAGCCATCGAAAACAAATTTGCAGGAAGCCAAAGATGCAATAGATAAAAAAATTATGTCGCGGCGTCATGCTGCAAAGGTGTTCAATGTTTATAGAACCACTCTCCAGCGTTATTTAAAACAAGAAACTGACGATCCTGGCAGCTATAAGTCATACCTAAAATGTGCAGTAAAAACGGTCTTCACATCTAACGAAGAAAACGACTTAGCTGAGTATCTTATGATTGCCTCTAAAATGCACTACGGCTTAGAGAGAAACCAACTGAGAGCACTGGCTTATCAATTTGCTAAATCAAACAACAAGATAGTGCCACAGCCATGGCACGAAAAACAAAAGGCTGGAAAAAATTGGTTTAGATTTTTTATGCGCAGGCACCCTGATCTAAGTTTAAGAAAACCCGAAGCAACGAGCTTATCTAGGGCTACTAGCTTTAATAAACACAACGTATTCTTATTTTTTTCAAAGCTAAAGTCTACAATAAAAAAAACAAATTCGAGGCTGCAAGCATCTACAATATGGATGAAACTGGTAACAGCACTGTTCATGTTCCAGGAAAAGTAATAGCCGTCAGGGGAGAAAGACAAGTTGGGAGCGCAACATCAGGTGAAAGAGGCGTTAATGTCACAATGATTTCATGCATAAATGCACTCGGAAACAGTATCCCACCCATATTAATTTTTCCCCGTGTTCATTTTAAAGAGTCTATTATGATGCATGGTGCCCCAGCTGGTGCAAAAGGGACAGCGTTTCCAAGCGGTTGGATAACCACCGAAATTTTCTTAGAATGAATGAAACATTTCATTAAACATGTCAAGCCATCTCTTAATGAAAAAAAGTTACTGATTCTCGACAATCATGAAACTCATGTGTCATACGAAGCTGTTTCTTTGGCCAAAGAAAACGGGATAGTGATGCATACAATGCCGCCACATACGAGTCACAAACTTCAGCCTCTAGATCGGGCAGTATTTGGGCCTTACAAGCGTTATTATAATTCTGCTGCAGAAGAATGGATGTTATCCCATCCAGCAACACCAATTACAATTTATAATGTTGCTGAGTTAGCAGGAAAGGCATATCCATTAGCGTTTAATTCCAAAAATATTCAAGCAGGCTTTAAGGTCTCTGGGATTTGGCCTGTCGATGAAAATGTGTTTAATGAAGATGAATTTCTATCATCAGCTGTAACCGACAGGGAGAATCCAAATGAGTCTACTCGGCAACAAGCTTCAAATCCTGAAGCATCAGATACCGCAATGAATATTTCGCTGCCCGAACAAATTCTTCAGCATCCCTCAAACTCAACTGATACAAAAGACAACACGCTTTCCCAACAAATATCTCAACAGCCCTCAACCTCAAGTTTTTATCGATCTCCCGCTGAAATTCGTCCACTGCCAAAAGCTGCTCCTCGCAAACGAAGACAAAATAGAAAAAAAGGTTCATGTCGTGTTCTTACGGACACACCGGAAAAAGACGAGATTGAAAGAGCTTACCTTGAGCGACAAAAAAAATTGAAAGGAAAAGCTACGTTAAAAGACAAACGAGAAGCAGCAAAGAAAAAAGTTTTCCTGGAATCATCGAGCTCAGAGCTGAGTGAATCGGACTACTCGTCTGCTTCAGAAACGGGTTCAGATTTTTCACTGCCAAAAGACGATTCTCCCGACCTATTGAACGAAGAAATTGCAGAACAGAAATTCTGTATCACTTCAGTTCCTGGGAAAAAGAAGATTCATTATTATGTTGCTGAAATTATTGAAATAAATGGTAATGAAATTAAAGTGAAGTATCTAAAAAGATATAAAGACTCATTTAAATTCATAAGACATAAAGATGATACATATGACACTATTAAAGACGACATCGTCATGGTGTTGCCCGATCAGAAAATGAGCGGTTCAGCAAGGCAACAAAATATGCTCAGCTTCGGAGCTGATTTCTTATCATTAAACATTAGTATTGAGTGAGTTTTTTTATTTTATATTTTTATATTACGTTTAGTTCTTTTGTTTTTTTATATTCTTATATTATGAATTTATTTTTTTATTTTATATTCTAATAATCCGTTTTTTTTTATATACTTTATATTTTTGTATAAAAAGACATTCGTCGTTAATTTTGATAAAATAGACTGAATCAAAAACCTTATTTGCATTTTTTCACACCAATGGCCCAAGGTACGTTTTAGCTGGCCCATGGTACAAACTAGTGTCGTACCCTGGGCCAATTTAAAAAAAAAATAAAAAAAAAATTTTCAACTTCACAAAAAAATTTTAAGGCTTATTTATAATTTGTTATAATATAAGGTATGATCTGATATAAAGAATAGTACCAAAAAGCCAATATTTAGAAAATGGCGTTCATATCAAGAAAACCTGCCCAAGGTACGAGACCTTCCCCTACATATAACTAACTCCAAACTATTTGGTCTTATTTATCTTAAAACCATTAAAGAATTTTTAAGAAGACAAAAACTTTAAACTCAAATATCTCAAAATCATGTTTATGTGGGTTAGTAGCATTTTGCATAACAGGGTCCATTTATCATTGTACATGCAGGTTCTTCAAAAGGCTTTGTTACAGAAGCAAGTTTGGTTTTCTGTTCCAAGTCTTCAATTATGGATTATCATGGAGAAATGAAAAGTGTATCATTTACTAAATGAATCAAGACACAGGTATACTTTGGCACTGAAGCCGTGAAAGGAATGCAGTCGACATATTTCGATATTGCCACGTTTAACTATGGAAAAGCTAAGTAAATCTAAGTGCTATGTATGTAGTGATAATAATTAGAAAATGGACTTTTTATTATTAACAATATGATTAAACGTTTATAATATAATGTGCTTTTTTCCTTGGATTTTCTCTATTAACATTATTTATTCAATTTATGAATATTAAAAGATGAGTACTTTTCCAAATTTGTTATGGGCTTTTTCAAGCTGTGGCAGCGTTGTGCGAAAACCATAATGACCACACCCTCCGAATGGCTCCGAACCACATAATTGGTGATTTTTATTGAAGGGCCTGGCCAGCTGACTTCTTATTGGCAAGCGCCCGCGTGTGTTCTTCTCTCTCACTTCGTCAATTGAATGATATTGATTTATCCAGTGGCGTTGGTATTGTCAGTGACATTTGTATTTTCAGTTTTACTTGGTATCTTTAACTTTTGTATTTTGTGCTTTTATTAAAATACTTTTTTGTGATTTTGAATAGTGTATGTATCTTTTGTTTTTGTTCATTTTTCAAAAATGAATCAATATACGCGTGGAAAGACGCTTCATAGCCAAACTAGAGAGGTGATTGCTAATGTTTATAGGTAAGCTATAATATCAATAGCTATCGATTCATTTTCATTGCAAGACTTAAATTTTATAAGAAAATTTTATGAATCAATCAAATCGTATTGGGTCACTGTTAATTTCAATAACTAGGTCTAAAAAATTTTACTTACTTTAATAAATAATAAACGTTTAATTACGTCTGCATTTATATTAAAGGACCTGATAATTTAGCACTAGTGCAGATTATCGATAATTTGCATAATCATTTTAATTTTTGGTAACTAAGCCTAAACTCTACAAAGGTATCTAATAGTTAAAAGAACTGTTTGATGTAACCATACAAAAATACTTTGGCCTCCTGGCCGGAATAAAACATAATTAAATGTGGAGCATATTTTATATCTTTGTTTACTTGTTTTTATAGAGTTTGTGAACAAGAGAAAATAACTCGCTTAATTTACCGCTTAAACGAAAGCTCGATCGGGTGTCCCTTTACACAGGAGTTAGTATTTCGGCGAACAAAAAAATTCATAGGGAAGATCAAGAAAGGTTAGAACATAATCCTAATCAACAACTTAGTAGTGAAAGTAGTGAAAGACGATAATTACAATTTCCAAATAATACGTCATATGAACAGTAGATTTAACTTGGAATTCAAAGTGCTCACGACAACTAGGAAGTTACTGAAAAAATTGCGGGAAGATTCGAATTTCCCTTATTTTAGGGAAACGCTTAGGGGTTTGTTAAAATCTAATGGTTTTTTTTGGCGAAAATGTCAAAATAAAAGGAAGATTTTGATGGAGCGCCCTAACATATTAAATTGGAGATACAAGTATATTCGCCATATACGAAAGTATCGCCAAGAAGGGCGAAATATTGTTTATTTGGACGAAACGTGGGTAGACAATGACCTAACTTTCAAGAAATGTTGGCAGAGTGAGAACGTTTCTGGGGTAATAAGTAATATAGGTTTTACTGGTAAGTAGAAATAGTTTGCTAAAACTGAATTCTGGCTTTCAAATTATGCTGAATATAATCAATATTATCATTATTCCAGGTCGGCTTATTGTCGTACATTCCGGATCAAAAAATGGGTTCGTCCAAAATGCCTGTTTGATTTTTAAAGCGGGATTGGCTACGGGTGATTATCATGGCCAATTGTGTAGATAGCAACTGGTTCAGTTTAAAACAGAAAGTATGTAACGTTATATTTGACCACTATCATTGGAATATTTAAATATCTACCGGACGGCGAGTAGCCAGTCCTTTTTTCTTATCAACATGTGATTCTCGTCGAAAACCTGTAGCACCGATCATCGCTCGAAGGCAAATTTTTTACATTTAATGTGCGACGAATAATCTACGTTAGTGAGGTTCAGTATACACTGATATTGGTCAAATCTTTCAATTCTTCTCTCCTATACAGAGAAAGAAATTAAGAACACACTACGAATATTTAAATTCTTTCTCGAAGCGGAGCATGTGAACAGGAGAGGAATATACAACGTATGTCGATTGCTCATCGCATGGTTCAATTTAATAGCGAGTAGTTAAAATAAGCTTTCTTTCTCCTGTGAACCATGAACCGATAAGGTCAAGAATTTTTAATTTATTGTGAGAGATTTACCTCAAACTTTATCTTTCCTAAAGTGCATTCAATGTGAATGCACTTACTGAGTACCTGAAGTTACCTGAGTTACCTGAGACTTACTTAGTACCTGAGACTTACTTAGTACCTGAGACTTACTAAGTACCTGGACTTGCCTGAGAATTTGTACCTGAAGTTACCTGAGTTACCTGAGACATACCTGAGACCACAAAACAGTCTGGAACTTTGTACCTGCCATCAGACACGTGGAAAATCAAGGGAAGTAACCAGTGAACTAATTTTAAAACCAACGTGCTTCAGCACAAAAAACCCATCATTTTTTTTTATATTTTCCTGTGATATTTTTTTTTTAATCAATATACAACTTGTAAATTTAACAACGTTGTTCATATTCCTTCCCTTCCAACATTTCCAGGTTTGTTGATAGAGAGTGGTGAGGTGAAAAACAAGTCGACTAATATTATTCAGGGTGGCGCCCACTTACCTTTCTTGATTAACTTTAATTACATTTCTTAACTTGATTTATCAACTTATTAAATTCATTTCGTTTCTTAACTTCATTTATTATCTCATTAAATTCAATAACTTAAATAAAGTAGGATTACCCGCGAACCGGTAAGACTACTCCCTGAATTAATATTAGTTTGGTCTCCGAATTCACACCTGAGGTGCTCTCCACATTGAGTCGCCGTTGCAATTTATCTTGCCTTATTATTTTAAATAAATAATAGGTAACAAAATTGGCACCCGAACGTGTGTGTCTGTTTTACGCATCGTCTCTCTCATCAATAAATCTTGAAACTTGGAAGTTTGGACAGTATAGTTGAAGCAAGTATCTTATTATTGTCGTACATATCTTTCATTTATCGTATTATATATCTTTAAATCGTTCACTTATCGTATCATATCGTTCACAGTTGAGTTTTTAATATTTTAGTTGGTTATCGTTTTAACAATATCTTATATCTATATATTTTTATTATCTTATATCTTCACGTATCGTAACCATATATATAAATATCTTCTTAATCGTCAATATCAACAGTACTTTATTTTTTTTCTTTTATCTTATACTTTAATTTCGTCATATACCGTTTAATAAAATGGCACGAGTGTTCAAACTAAATGTTGATTATCTTTTATCTCATGAATTAGATTATGAACTTTCTTTTCGTGGCTTAGAGATACGATACCTTCACTGGTTACAGAGAAGAAGAAATTATTGCGCGGTGTTCTAACACAGGAAGTATCTATGAGGAGTTCAATTTCATATGTTGAACTACCATTTTCTACGGAAATTACGGGTATTAAGATTTATTTTGCCGACTTGAAGAAGAAGGTTCAAGATTTTGTTGGAACTTCTTCGGATGTCGAGTATAGAAGGTTGACTTGTCGTCTAACTCACCTCACACAACGTACTTCTCGTTTAACTTGCGAGGAGGACGAACAAGAACAAGTAAAAAAACATTTAACAACAGAAATATTCTGCTTAGAAGGTGAATTAGATAGCAAACTCAATGTTATTGATCTCGATAGACAATCCACTCCGGTAAATACAAGTCAAAGTTTTTCTTTTTCTAAACCTGTACCTGTACACAAATGGGGGATAAGATTCTCAGGAATTGATTCCAAGGAATCAGTACTTGGTTTTTTAGAACGCGTAAATTGTCTTAAAATTTCGAGAGGTATCACGGATGTTGAATTGTTTTCTAGCTCAGCTGATTTGTTTAGCGATCAAGCTTTTAATTGGTATTTAATTAACAGAAGTAAAGTTCAAAATTGGGAACAATTAGTGACCAAATTGAAATCAGATTTCTTGCCTTATAACTATCAAGATGATTTACTTGAAGAAATCAAAGCTAGAAAGCAAGGTCAACATGAGAGAATTACCTTATATATTAACGCCATGTGTGGTTTGTTTAATCGTCTTGATGATAAGCCAAGCGAAAGTGCCATTATTCGTATTATTCGTTAAAATCTCTTACCCCATTATGCACAACCACTAGCTTTAATTGATATTGATACTGTTGATATTTTGACTGACAAATGTAAACGACTAGAGGAAACATTAACTTGGGACCAACAGTCTACATCTAATCATAGAAGCAGTTAATATTTACTTGAACCAGATTTGAGCATACCTAGTACCTCTTTTAAAGATAACTCTTGTTTCAAACAAACTCGGAAAAATATATCAGTAGTATCTTCCACTTGGACTTGCTGGAATTGCAAACAAGCAGGTCATATGTATTATAACTGTCAAATTCCTAGGAAATTGTTTTTTTTTGGTTGTGGACATCCTGATACTGTGAAAACTAAATGTCCAAAGTGTTCAAAAAACGAACAAAGCGATGGTCGAGCTTCCCACTCTACCACAATCGTTCAGAAACCGGGAGCATCAGGAAAATCCAACGTCAAAACAAAGGCAAAATCGCAGGAAAAACCAGCAAAAGACAAAAATTGAGGTTACCTCAGATAAATCCCATAAATTCCAGTTCTGGAAAAAAAATCTCTCCTATCTTGAAAAAGGTTCCTACTGTAAGTCGCTCCGACTGGAATTCATGGCTTTTATTTGTTAAAAATTTCTATAAAATGTCTCATATTCAAAATCTAAGTCTTTAGCAAATGTAGGATCACTGCTTTATAATGTTAAAGATGATAATCGACCTTATGTCGATATCATAATTTTCGATAAAACAATTTCTTGTCTTGTTGATACTGGTTCAAATATCTCATTGATTGGTTCTCGTGCATTGGATTTTATTCATAACTTATCGGTACCTATCTTAAACGATGATAACTTAAAAATATCTACTGCAGATGGTAAGTTGCAGGACGTTCTTGGTTATATCGAAACATATGTCATCACAGACAAGATATCTAGGCTTATGAAATTTTATCTAATACCTTCTGTCAAACATGATGTTATTCTCGGTATGGACTTTCTTAAAATTTTTAACGTAAAAATAAATTTCTCTAAATTATCTTTAACTGTAAATTCACTCTCGTTGGCTGTAGTCAATACAATTCGGGATATATCTCATTTAACTCCTAATCAAACTAGTCAATTAAATAAAACTATTGATCTCTTTAAAACTATTAGTCCTTCAGATAAAATCGGCAAAACTCATTTGATAGAGCATTTTATTGATACCGGAAATTCTCCTCCTTTTAAACAAACACAATATCCCTTACCTCAGGCTATGCAAGCTTACCTGGAAAAGGAAGTCGATACTTTGCTAGAATTAGGTGTAATTCAAGAAAGTAAATCTTCATATTGTAGCCCTACCTGGTTGGTTCAAAAGGGAGATGGTAAATATAGAATGTGTTTTGATGGACGTAAACTAAATAGTGTAACTTTAAATAAAGATGCTTATCCCTTACCTTCAATCGAAGTTATACTGAGTCAACTTCGAGATACTCGTTATATATCTAGTATCGACCTGGAGCAAGCATTTTATCAAATTCCGTTAGAGAAATCTTCTCGGGAAAAAACAGCTTTTGCAGTTAAGGGTAAAGGTTTATTCGAGTATGTCACTACTCCTTTTGGGTTAGTCTCCGCTCCTGCTAGTATGTGTCGTTTGATCGATTTGGTCATTGGTCCTTCCTTAGAACCGTATTGTTTTTATTACCTGGATGACATCATCATTTGTACTCCTGATTTTGACAAACACATGGAAATTCTTCAGAGTGTTTTTGAGAAACTCCGAGATGCCGGCTTGACGGTGAATTTAGATAAATGTCAGTTTTGTCGTTCTTCCCTTAGATATCTAGGTTATGTAGTGGATGAAAATGGTCTTCGTACCGATCCTGAAAAGGTTTCGGCTAT
>CAJUYH010004171.1:0-28419 GCA_910591685.1 Galerucella tenella | reverse complement strand
GCTTGTTTTGTGTAATGCATCCAGTTACTCAACAAAAATAATACATATAAGGGTCCATTTTTCAACAGTCATAGAAAAACTATTCAGTTTAATTTTCTATATTTTTCCTTTAATATCTTAAGAACGGTGTAAGACAGAGGTATAATATGGTATATTTTTGAAATCAGAAATAAACCACCTTTTCAAAAATTCAATAATATACAGGGTGTCTCATTTCAAAAAACGAATGATTTTTTTGTGTCCCCTAAACTACGCACGCTACTGTACTTTTGTTGATGTTATAAAAAATATAAGTTTATAACCACACGGCTTTTATTTCAAACATTTTTTGTTCCGGCAATAATAACTATGGTAAGGGCTGGGACATTTATAATGAATAACCCTGTACCTACCTATACGAGGAAAATTACATGAAATTTGATTTCAAATGAGAAAATTTATTTTTAAAACTATTTGGTTGATTTAGGTTAAATTTGGATAATTATCCACCAATATAACCCCGAGAACATTTTTTATCTAATCTGGAAGTATATGCTAGACCCGGGAGCCCACCACCAACCCATTAAAAAATTTTGGACTATCAGCACAAAAATTACCGATAACTGAGTAAAACATTTTCATTTATGTATCCTTACCAATCATTTTTTCCATCTCTGCACAACAGTAACAAATGGCAATGCATTGTCTACATTATATTTCTTTATGTGGCAATGCTTTTGAGTTTGCTATTTACAGTGGATGGAACTCTCAATTTCCTCTTCTTTTTTCTTTTTTTTCCTAATACTCGTGGTATTGTACTAGTTTTTCAGTCAGCGACAATTTCCATAGGTATAACTTCACACTGCACCGTAGGAATTAGACGGAGGAGAAATAATATTAAATTTTATACAATAAATGAGTTGTTTACGGATGCAAACCCTGCCAACTCACAAAACATCTATATGCATGCTCTGCTGCCATATTATACATATTGCGAAAGTTACATTCGAACCATCGGATTACACAAGAACGACAGAAAAACAGCTGAAAGAGAGAGAAAGATAATTATGCGCGGTCATCGAGGCGTGTATTTAATTCCAGCTAGGGCGTTTATTCATTTCCTGATACTGACCGAATGCTTCTGGCAATAGCGGTTAAAAATGTTGAAATAGGGGGGCAATGAGCATTCGGTAACTCTCGGGAATAAGTTTACACCCCTAAGGTGAAACAAAGTGATGACCATGCACAATTATTCTTCCTGCCTCTTTCATATATCCTTGTCGTACTTGTGTAATCCGAGGCCTTGGATCCGATGAAAATTTCGCAATCTGTATAACAAGGTCAAAAGCCCTAGGCTGAAAGAAAATTTTAGTGACCTAACATTTTTTTTTATTAATATTTTCATCATAAATTTACATTCTCGCTTACCCATTTTGTTTTGAAGCTTTTACTGCTTTTAGGCTTCATCACGTCATATCACCCACGCTCATACTTCGGTGTTGCCGAATACCACGTTCCCACAGTTTACAGAATACATTAATTCTGTAAACGGACATGAAAAACATAACAGACCGGACGCCCCAAAAATAACGGACCTTTGACAAGCCTACCTATGGTTAGCCCGATGTCCCCAAACTTTCAGTACGGGGTCCTCAAACTTTAGCTGTCTCCGAAGTCACAGATGGGTACCTTTCGAAGTTTGAGGACAGGCCTCAATCATGCGAAATGTCCTCAAACTTACACATGTAGAGATGAATTGTCCTCAAAGTGGTAATTGGCGATACATATATATATATATATATATATATATAATGGGAGTTTTTTTGGGGATGTGACAATAATACCAAAGTGTACTCTTTTAAGAATTTAATCCGAGCTTTCGAACCACTATGTGTTCATTATCAAGGACTGAAAATGTTAAATAAAATAAATTATATAGCAGATAAATTAAATAATAATACTTACATAATATCTAAATGAGATTAAAGGTAAAAAAGGTGTATAAATGGTAATAAATTAAACATTTGTATAAAATAAAACTCAAAAAACAATATAATATAAAAAAAATTTTGACAGACGTATAAATGAAATTGTTTAAACATTCTCCATAGTTATTCGTTTTTTTAAATTATTCAAGTTTTGTTTTTCAAAATCCAAAAGATATGCATATATTACACTTAGATTATTTATATCCGTTTTTTTATTAATACATCTATTTTCTTGTGATATATAGGCTGTTTCTAAAAAGATCCGTTTTTTGTAATTGATTTCTGTCGATAAAATTTTGGCATGCTCATAATTCATAATATGGCCTTCAGAGAATACGTGTTCAGCAAGTGCACATTTCTCTGGGTGAAGTTTGCTGTCACTTTTATGGGACGTTATTCTATTAGCAAGAGACCTTTTTGACTGACCAATGTATTTCTTATCACAATTATTACAAGGAATTTCATAAACTATGTTAGGTAATTTATTATTAGGTGTTTTGTCTTTGATTTTACTGAAAAGGGAATGGATTGTAAGATGTTGTTTATTTGCAATTTTTATATTATGTTTCTTGAAGATTCCGGAAAGTTTAGGTGTAATTGTTTTTATATATGGTAAAGATACATCCCCAAAAAAACTCCCATTGAACAAATAGTTGGCAAATAATTCTCATTAAATTATATATATATATATATATATATATATATATATATATATATACTGTTGCAGGCTATTGTGAACTCCGTTATACCTGTAGTCTAATTTGGGCTCCTAGCGTATATTTGATGTATACCACTATACAAGTTGACGTCGTAGTGGGATCCGGTATATGTAACGGCTACGGTAGGCTCCGTTGGTGTATATTTGCATACTTCAAAGCAAAGTAGGCTCCGTATATGAAGCATTTCAGGCAATATGAACTCCTTGCGGCGTTGCCACTATTCGCCAGTTGATGAATACAACAAAAACCAAAATTGCCTGTTAGGTATTGACAATGTATAAAACGATTGCGATAGGCCTTTTCCGTCAAAAATTATAATCCGAGACTGCATTTGTGAGTTTGAAACAACACCTATGGGAAACTAAACATGTTTGTCATATTGAAGATAAAGAGTTTTTTATATCATGATTGGAAGAGTAATGATACCTATAAATTAGCATATTAGCATATTAGCATATTATATGAAGACCTACTGACAAAAAGAAGCTCGATAGTCGAGCTAGTATGTTTATGGAAAAATATATTCACATAATTGATTGATGCATTTATGCGCCACTAAATATTTCAGTATTGATAGTTCCGAAGAAGGACCTTGCACTTTTTCATGAAAAGTGACGACTGCATGGTAAATTTCTTTGAAAATTTTATATGTAGTTGTACTCGACCTAGTTAGTAAAATTGTTAATACGTCCAAGTGTCCAACTCAATTCCAAGACTAGTAAATTGATTTGACATTTGGCAGGTTGTTTTTAAATGTAAAAGGCATATTTTGATGAAAAAACATGTTTTTATTCTTGATCCAGTGGTGTATATCTGGAGTCATATGTCACCTTTCCTTTCCCATTTTTTACGCCACTGGCATTTGAAGCTATTTTTATTTCATTTTGTATACCTCAATGTTTTCATGAAGTATGCAAGATCACTAAGGAAATAAAAGGAAACATTTTCCTTGTATTTTTCCAGTTACTAACTAACTAATCTTACCTTACATGCAAACGTTGTTAGTGTCATTTGAAGCCACCCTGTTTAATTTTTTCGATTTTTTTGGCAAAAATTCAACCTGTAGTGAATATATTATGAAAATATGTGTGTTCACGGTCTGTTCAGGGTAAATTGTTGAAAATTTTTAATTTAAAGTTATAGTTTGATAATAGTAGTTTGTACAACTAGTGCGCAAAGCGTGATTTGCGTACAAGTTGTACACAATATTTTTTCCACAACCACATTTATTAATGGAAGAAATACAGTAATTTATATAGGTATTTTATTCAAACAGAAAGAACTTACAATATGAAAATAAATAGAAAAATCAGTTGAATGTATAATTGATTGTAAAATGTGAACCTCAGGTAACATATTTTCGGTTGCAGTTCGAGCCTTTTCGATAATATCTGAAGGAGTATTTTCAATGTCCAAATTGGACAACTCAAAAGATAAATTATTTTGATCTTGGTTCATAATTCCCAAAAATAATGCCTAATAGGTTAATGTTTTTATAATTAATAAATTAAAATAAATAATAAAATAAATGTTTTTTTTCCTTAAGTGTGTCGTGGAAAAAATATATTGTTCGATTCGTGTGGACTGTCCATATCCACACTAGTTGCACAAACTACTATCACGTACTACACCACAATCATGTTGTTTTTATCTAGTTTCAAATATTGAACTTGTTTGAATTAAAAAAAATAGCCAATTTATTGCAGCAAGGTAAATAACAGATCTGCATATTTTGTTCGACGATCCACGCGAAATAAGTCGCGGCACAGTTAATGGTGAGGTTTATCTAGATTTTTTTATCAACTTTTAGTGCCTACCCTACAAATACTTTTTCCTGATGTAAATCATCCAAATGAGATAGATCGATCTATTTACTACCAACAAGACGGAGCACCACCGCATTTTGCACGTACAGTTAGAAATTATTTAAACGAGGTTTTCTCCGATATGTGGATTGGAAGACGTGGAACGATCGAATGGCCGGCTAGTTTTCCCGATTTGACTCCTCTCGATTACTTTTTATGGGGCTATTCAAAATCCAAAGTTAATTTCACTAGACCAGGCAATATTGCTGATTAAAATTTAGGATAACGGAAGAAATTAATAAAATAACTCAGGGGTCATACAAAATGTTGTACGAGAATTCCGAAATCGCCTCGGTTATGGTCAAGAAGTGCATGGTGGTTATTTTGAACATTTAATTCAATTGTGAAGTACATTGAAAAATGCATTCTAAATATTATGTGACAGTATTATCTTCATTCTACGTAAAGTTTTGTGATAGACATTATCAAAATTTTACATCTTAAAAATCAATTTTCTAAGTAATGCTGCAACAAATTTTAAAAAGAACTTCATATTGCTGAACAGAGGACTGTCTTGGCATCACCCTGTATATGCAGTTATACCCGAATCTCTCAGCAATTGTCCTTCACCCTCGAAATATAGACCGATTAGTTGTTATAACATAAACGAGTGACGAAGGGATGTATTTTTTTACATAGAGTGGAAGATAACGCATTTATATTTTGTTTTCTATGAAGTAACCTATTGATTCAATTTACGGAGTTTCATTTAATTACCTACATTATTATAATAATTTCTCTATTATAAAAAAAGCATATTAAAAAATTATTCGAAACGTCAATTGCTTAGTCTCAATTATAATTAATAACATATAATTCAACACTAGATAAAACAACTTCCAACTGCATTATGAAACTGCTTATACAGGATAATTCATAAATTATGGGCCATATTGTAACCGTATGTTCAAAATATGGAGATAAAATTACTTAACTGAATGATAAGGGGTCTTATATACAGGGTGCTATAGAGAAATCAAATATATTTTTGTCAATTACTCAGCCATTATTTTAGACAAATAAGAATATGATGGTATATTCAAGGTACAGGGTTATTCATTATAAATTACCCACCCCCTATCATCGTTATTATTACTTTTAGAAAAAAAAAAATTATCATATAAAAATTCTAGTATTCGTTTGACTGTTGAACAGTAAACAAGTGCTTCGAACGCTGTCTTATCGTAAATATTTGTGAAGGATATCATACTCGGCGAGTGATGTCCGGCGACCGTGTCGAGGTCGTTAAAGTTATCGTGCGACGAAATATAAATTCTTGAGTGAATAAAATTAGAAAAAAGGATGACTTTTTATCAGTCATCAACAACGCCGACGGAACCGGCATTAATGCAAACCAATCAGGAAAATTACCAACTGTTGTATGATAGTTGGAAATCATCTGAACAAGAAAAAAGCAATGCCATATACAAGGTGGCTCAGCTAGAAACTCAATTGGAGAATATACATAAAATGTATGAAGAACTGAGCAAGAAATACTCAGAGATAGAAAATAAACTGTCTAACAACAACAAAGATATAGTGACAGTTGAATACCATACCGATGAAGAGGAGCTAGCACGTGAGACAGGGTGGATTCGTGCAAAAACTAGGAAGAAGAGAAAAATGGATACTTCGCTCACACCACCACAACAACAAACCAATAGGCCTAACGTAGAGAAGCCTAAAAAAATACAAGCACCTCCGCCTATCATAGTGGACAACATTAATAATTTTAATGAACTACACGCTGTCATGAGCCAACTTCCAGACGCCCAGATTAAAGTCATTCATGATAAAAATATTAAAATAAATCTACAGGATGAGACAAACTATAGAATGCTTACTGCAACACTAACCGAGAAAGAATATTCTTGGCATTCCTATGAGAATAAGCAGAATAGGCCAATTAAAGTTATGGCCAACAAACTGTATCATTCCATAGAACCAGAAAAAATAGTCCAGGAAATGAGAAAACGTGGCTACAAAATTATCGAAGCCACTCCTAAATTAAAATATAAAACAAAACAACCTCTAAACATGTTCATGCTTTCATTCAGGCATGACGAGAGTATTGACAAGATTTACGGAATAACTGATATATTAGGGATCAGGATTGAAATTCTGCCATTAAAAAAGTCCAGACTTGTGCCACAGTGCAAAAAATGCCAAGCATATGGGCATACACAAAAATATTGTGCTATGGAGCCACGCTGTGTCAGATGTACTGGTAAACATCTAACAGTGGAATGTCAGAAACCAAAGACTGACAAACCAAAATGTGTTCATTGCGGAGAAGGGCATCCAGCTAACTACAGAGGATGCATAGTTGCAAAAGAAATGCAAAAATTAAAAGATAAACGCACTAAGAAATCAGAGCTTCCTAAACAACCACAGAGGAATAACAAACAAGTGCCAGTAGCCAACACAAGTGCAGAAAAAAGAGCCTACAGTCAAGCAGTTACTGGTAAGTTTGAAAACACTAATAATAAAAATCAAACTCAAAAGCAAGAAGAAAACGTTTCCATCCAAAACTCTCTTCAACAAATAATGGAGAAATTAATAAAAATGGATGAACGTATTAGCAGACTTGAATATAGTGCTAAAGGAGCTATTCCCAAAAATCGCAATGTCAAGTAATCTTAGAATTATGGAATGGAATGCGAATGGAATCATGAAGCATCAACAAGAATTACAAGCTGTCCTAGATATAGAGAATATTGATATATGTCTTATTTCTGAGACACATTTTACTACTCAATCATTCATAAAATTTAAGGGATATAAAGTATACCACACTATACATCCCGAAAATGCAGCCAAAGGTGGTAGTGCCATTATAATCAAAGACTCAATTAAACACCATCAAGAAATGGGCTACAAAACAGAACAGTTCCAAGCTGCCACTGTCAACGTGAAAACTAAAACATATGAGATTATTATCTCTGCAGTTTACTGTCCGCCTAGACATGCTCTCAAGAAAGAAAAATATTTAGAATTCCTAAATAGTCATGGATATAGGTTCATTATAGGTGGTGACATCAATGCCAAGCATATTCAATGGGGATCTAGATTAACAAATACAAAAGGAAAAGAACTTTTACAGGCAGTTAATCAACTAAAATGCGATACAATATCTACTGGTAAGCCGACATATTGGCCTACAGACCCCAATAAAATCCCAGATTTACTCGATTTCTTTATAACGCGAAATGTGTCTGTAAATTATATGCATGTAGAAGAGGGTTGGGATATGAACTCCGATCATTCACCCATTCTCCTCACCCTGAGTGACAACGTTATACAAAAGGAAGTAGCTCCTAAATTGACTAATAGACTGACTGACTGGCAGAGCTTCAAAGTTCAACTCGAGGAAGCTATCGATTTGTCAGTCTCATTAAGAAACGAAGATCAGCTAGACAATGAAGCAGAAGTATTTGTTAATAATATCCAGCAGGCTGCCTGGGATAATACCCCTAATATTATCCCACGAACCAAAGGCAATAATTACCCTAAAGAAATTAGAGATTTAATTTCTGAAAAAAGAAGTTTCCGAAGAATTTGGCACCAGTCTAGATCACCAGCTGATAAAACTATATTAAATAACGCCACACAACAACTTAAGAGAGAGATACAAAAAATTAAAGATAACTCTATTAGTGACTACCTAAATGAACTTTCAAATGACAGTAACACTGATTATTCACTTTGGAGAGCCACCAAAGGACTAAAAAGGCCAACTTTGCAGAATCCACCGATTAAAAATAAAGATGGTACTTGGGCAAAAAGTAATATAGAAAAAGCTAATAGATTCGCCGAGCATCTTGAAGAGACCTTCCAGCCAAATGAAGGTGAAAACACTCTTGACTGGAACAATATTAATCTGGAAGAGGGTGAAATAAGACTTGCTACACCAAAAGAAATAACAGCAGAAATTAAAGAAAACATCAACCCGAAGAAAGCCCCAGGGTTTGACCTAATTACGGGGGAAGTTCTAAAACAACTGCCACGTAAGGCAATTGTAAAACTTACCTATCTTATAAATGCATCGTTTAGATTAAAATATGTACCTAAGATATGGAAAGTAGCAGAAATGATAATGATTCCTAAACCCGGAAAACCACCAAATGAAGTTTCGTCTTACCGGCCCATTTCCTTGCTCCCTGTAATTTCAAAACTGTTCGAAAAAATACTTCTTAAAAGATTAAAGCCAATTATTGAAAACAAAAATATAATTCCAGACCATCAATTTGGCTTCAGACACAGCCACTCTACTATAGATCAAGTCCATAGGATCACGGCCATAATTGAGCAGTCGTTGGAAGAAAGAAAAGTTTGTTCTACAGTCTTTCTTGACGTGGCACAGGCATTCGATAAAGTATGGCATGAGGGACTTAACTATAAAATAAGCAAGCTTTTGCCCAAACAGTTTGCACAATTGCTGGAGTCTTATATCTCAAATCGAGCTTTTAGAGTTAAGCAGGAAGACTGTTACTCTGAACTGAAGGAAATTGAAGCAGGAGTACCACAAGGCAGTGTATTGGGGCCAGTCCTTTACCTAATATACACCAGTGATATTCCTGAATTAGAGCATGGCACGATAGCCACCTTTGCTGATGACACTGCTGTTATGGCTGTAGGCAAAGATCACGAAGAAGCGGCAACAAATCTTCAAACATCAGTCAATAAAATTAACCATTGGACTAAGCAGTGGCGAATTAAATTGAATGAGGCTAAATCCGCCCATGTCAATTTCACAAATAAAAGAGACCAATATATCCCTGTTAGCATAAACAATATCCAAGTGCCATATGCTGATACGGCAAAATATTTGGGTATGACACTGGATGCTAAGCTACGCTGGAGAGCTCATGTCAAAAAGAAAAAACTAGAATTAGATATAAAATTTAGAAAAATGTATTGGCTGCTCGGACGAAATTCCACCCTGTCCATATACAATAAAATACTTTTGTACAACCAGATTCTTAAGCCCATATGGGCATATGGAATCCAGCTGTGGGGTTGCGCCAGTAAAAGCAACTTAGAAATAATTCAGCGATTCCAGAATAAAGTATTAAGGAGCATCGTCAATGCCCCCTGGTACAGCAGAAATGGTGACCTCCACAGGGACTTGGAAATGGACACTGTTAATCAAACCATTAACAAATTTGCTGAGAGTCATGAACAGCGACTTCTTCAACATGTCAATGTAGAGGCCATCCAGCTCCTAGACTATACAAACCAAATCAGAAGACTTAAGAGGATAAAACCTTTCGAGTTAGTGTAAATTGTGTTAGGTAATACAAAAGCAGAGTACAGTGCTTGTTTGTGTACACGATAACATTAGTGTAGTGAGTTATTAGAAAAATTAAGGGATTCTAGTGAGTAAGTCCTTAGCCTTAGGTTTTGCATCGTTAGTAAATTAGGTTAGAACAGAATTATTCATTGATCTAATAAGATCAGATTATAATGTAAAAAATGCCCTGCGGGGTGTTTATTATAAAAAAAAAAAAAAAAATATAAAAATTGTTTGGTTACAGCTGAATTTTCCTAATATTTTATGAAAAGTTCAGTAGCGTGGATTTCAAAAATATATAATATGTTACCTCTACCATATACCGTTTTTGTGTTATCAAATGTTGGATATCTTAGTTTTAGTAATTACTGTGAATAAGAAAGATAATATATCAAAGTTAGCTATGAAAATGAGAACTAATACTTATTTGATAATCTACATTTTTCTGATAAAGTAATTGAAAACGTTCACAGTAAGGTGGAAGATACTATCAATAGTAATAATAATAATATACAAGTGGTTAAAGAGAGGATTCAACTTGAAATTAACGAGCTAAATAGGAATAATGAAGTCATCCGCAATGTTTTTATAAATAATATAAGGAGATGTTATCAATTATGCATTAACAATGATGGTGGACATTCCGAATATCTTTTGTGAGTCATTATTTATGAATTTTCTTAAATAAATCTTTGTTTTTTATACACATCGTCCCACGACGATTAAGACAAGTAATATATCAGAATTGGGCAGTAGTAGATAATTATAATTTTGGGGTTGTGAATTAGAGCAAATGTTGTATCTTTTCATTGTGTTACCCAATGAGGTATTTGTATTTGGTCACGTGACGTCGCATTCAAAATTATTAATGGTACAACCTGTATATTTGTGCATTCCTGTGTTTCTCCCGATAAAACAATTCCATCTAACTAGCACACTTGGGATCTAAAGTGATTAATTCAAGAGCTACAGGTACTTAAAGGATTGTAAGTTAAAAAATTCATAATTGAATGCTTTGTAATTTTCGCGTGACCAAAAACAAATACCTCATTGGGTAACACAATAGCAAGAAAAGATTTGCTCTAACTTACACCCCCAAAATTATAATTATCTACTACTGCCCAATTCTGATATATTACTTGTCTTAATCGTCTTGGGACACCCTGTATATATTTTGACTTTTTCTTTCTTACTGTAAACCATTTTAATTACTTTATTAGGAATATGTCAATTATCAAATAAAAATTAGTTCTCATTTTCATATATTTGATGGATTATCTTTTTCTCATTCACAGTAATTACTAAAACTAAGGTTTTCAACATTTAATAACTCAAAAGCGGTATAAGGTATAAGATATGATATATTTATAAAATAAAAAAACATTACAAAAATGTTAAAATATACAGGGTTTTCCATTGAAGAAAAAATCTCATTTTTGTATCCCCTTAAATTTGCACGCTACTGAACTTTTTATAGAAGAGAATTCAGCTGTAACCAAACAACTTTTATATAAGACTTCTTTTTAACTAATAAAAACAATAATAGGGGATGGGTAATTTATAATGAATAACCCTGTACATGTCTCCACTGACACCGTATTGAATAAAAGCCTAGGTAAGTGTGCCTCTTCTTTGGTATCATCTAATAGTCTCTGTCTGTAACTGACGTAACATTTGGTTACATTCATTCAGTCTATATATCTTGCAACAAAATTGGAACCAGTAGAAATAATCTTTAAACATAAGGTAAAAAAACCGAAATCTATATGGAAAATTGAATTCAAACCTTATGAATAGGAACAAGAAGGCAATGAAAAAAAAAACAAAATAAACATCGTGATCATTCAATCATTTTTGGTGTCAAGAAAAACTTATGTATAGAACCAGTAAAATTATAATCTGAACGAGTAGATTATTAATTTAACACTCTCCAATTTTAATATAAATGAAAAGTTTCCAAGCCCGAATCAGTAAGAAAAACAGTGTAAATAAAACGATTTTAAATGCCTTTCAATATTCAAAATGACAGAGTAATATTATCTGAACTAATGGAAGTAATAATAAATTGAATTCATATTCCATAAAAAACTGACCAATCCAAAGCTCCCGTTTCTGAATCGTTCAAAATGTCGAATTACTTGAGAGCTCTTGTATTAACATCCAATTCCTGAATTAATTTTTTAAAATAGACTATTCTGCTCATAGCTTTGATTTTTTTGAAGAATACTTTAACTATAATAAACATTTACCAATACTGTAATTCTTTATCTATTCAATGAAATACTATCAGAAGGAGCTTACTCCGACCGCTAAAGTGATGGGGTACTCAACTGCGGCAGTGCCAAGTGTATCGGATCCTACTTTGACCTAAATATATGACATACAATGTATATCAAGTTTTCAACACATCGCCATCTAGAAATATACACGCGCACTACAAAAAAATACAAATTCACGAAAACGGCCAAAACTAGCTCCTTCTGAAAACTATGCCAAATCAATCTAGACATAAATATAAGGTAGCTGATGCATTTTTTAGGACTTGGTAAGTTGGGCTCCGTATACCGGAGCCCATTTTACCGCGGAGCTCACTTATACCTCAGATTTAACATGGGTGGAGCCCACCTTGTATGTTAACTAAATATATATATATATTGTATTGTTCATCTCTAGTCATATACTAACTGTGATTATATTTAGTGTTTTTTTTTAGAGAATAATACTTATTTTAAAGTACACACTTTATTTTGTTGAGCTTTCGTTGCGCTTCGTCAACTTCATCAGAACAAAACTTGTTTTTACAACGAAACATCAAAAAAGTATGGTCCCCAGATCACCCTATTTTTGAAAAGCTGGACCAAGCAAAGAAAACATTTATCATCAATGATTAATCGAAAAATCTTCCTACTAAAATGCAGAAAATCTAAAATATTTCCGAAACACGATATTGACTGTACAAAAGCAATTACAAAAAACTGTCCCATTGAAGATGTGATTGATGCAAAAAAAATTAATAAATTAAATGGAAAGTTTGAAACAAAAATATTGAATTTTGAAATATCACAAACACACAGGTATATTGAAAGTTTGGAACTCAACATAAAGAATTTAGAAATATCCATAAAAGAAACCTTACCCAACACAGTATGGAGTGAATATCAACGCAGACACAATATAATATAACAATAAAAGAAAATTGGCTCAAAAATCTTACGAAAACAGATTTTCCAGAAGAAATAGTGAATCTTTTAGCTTTAGGTCCAAAATTTAGTCTAAGTCCTACAATTAATGATATTTCCATTGTTTCTCTTCTTGCCAATATAGAAAATATCACCAAAGAAATTCAAGATCCTCAAATCAAAAATATGAAAACGGCGCAAGCAGTAAATGTTGTTACAAATTTTGTAAAAAATCCAGTCATTTACAACCCTTCTAACACAGAATTATCATATTTGAAAACTAAAAAGTTCCTGAAACATTATACCGAAATATGCATAACTAAATCTGATAAAGGAAATGTAACTGTTGCATTAGAAAAGAAAAGAATATGAAAAATTAGCCCTCTCACAATTAGAAGACGAAAAATATTACATCAGTATTCCTAGGGATCCTACTTCTACTATTCAACAAAAATCCAATGCTTACATTAGTCAATTTAAAAAACAAAAGAAGATCGACGATATAACAGCAAAACAACTAATGATTTACAATTCGGTTCCTCCAAAATTCTATGGTCTTCCTAAAATATACAAACCGTCTTTATCACTTCGTCCAATAATCTCTTCCATTAATAGTCCAACCAGTAATATCTCCCAATTCTTAACAGATATTTTATCAAACTCTTATGATATCAATTATCCATATTTTACTACAGATACATTTCATTTCGTAGACTTTATGGAAAATAAGATATTACCACCTAATTATGTGATAATAAGTTTAGATGTAGTTTCTCTTTTTACTAATATTCCATTTGAATTGGTTGAGCTTTGTACTCGTATAACTCAAAACTGGAGCTCTATTTCAAACCATTGTAAATTAACCTTTAAAGATTTTATTATCACATTAAGGTTCATCTTCAATAATACTTATTTTAGTTTTAATAATAAATTCTACAAACAAATTTTTGGTACTCCTATGGGTAGCACTATTTCTCCTATAATTGCCCAATACATCATGGACTTTATTCTGGACGACGTTCTATCCAAAACCCCTTACCCAATACCTTTCATCAAGAAATACGTTGATGATATCATATGTGCAGTACCTGAAGGAAAACAAGAAGATTTTTTACTAAGATTCAACACTTTTCATGAGAACATCCAATTCACCTTAGAAGAAGAAACTAATCGAACAGTACCTTTTCTCGATACACTTTTAATAAGGAAAACAACACAAGAAATTATTCTAGACTGGTACATCAAACCAACTTCTTCAGGTAGATTTCTACATTTTCACTCATATCATCGGAATACAATGAAAATTAATCTAGTTATGGCTCTTAAAAACGTTGAACGTTGAATGGATCAACAATAACAGGAGCTATGAAGAAAATATTTGAAAACCAACATCCCAAAAATTTACAAACTGATATGGCAACAGAGTTTTTTAATAAACAAATGAAGAGTCCAACTTATAGATACAACATTAATCATTATAGTGTATTTAGTGAGAAAAAAGCTGCAATTGCAGAAAGAGTTATCCGTACACTAAAGGGGAAATTGTGGAAAGAATTTGGTGTAAATGGCAGTTACAAATGGATTTCTATTTTATCAAACATTGTACATGAATATAATAATACAAAACATAGAACAACTGGTATGAAACCTATTGATGTTACCAAAGAACATGAAAAAGTTCTTTTACGTTAAGTGTATACTTTAAGTCGAACACCACTTAATTTCAAACAACGCTTTCAAGTGGGTGACCATGTTCGAATATCAAAAGTTAGAGGAATTTTTGATAAAAAATATGAATCTAATTGGTCGTCGGAAATTTTTACCATTAGACAGGTGAAGTACACTAATCCAGTTACTTATTTATTGAAAGATTATCAAGGAAAATATATTCTTGGGGGTTTTTACAATGAACAATTGCAAAAAGTAAAATATCCAGACACTTACCTAGTGGAAAAAGTATTGAAGAGAAAAGGAAATCAGGTTTTTGTGAAATGGTTTGGATTTGATAATTCACATAATAGCTGGATTGAGAAAAATAATGTTATCTAGACAATGGGAAGGGGATATTAATGTCTATATAAAGTAAAAGTAGAAGACGAAATCATTCGTTCACAATGTTTATTGTTGATGTAGTTGGTTTCACTTCTCCTGGAGAGAATATTTTTTTATGAAGAGAAATTGCAATTATTTGTGTTGAAAGTGATCAACATATACATAGCCTGGTTAAACTGCCTGTAACAGAAAAAATTCTCAATTCATATTTCAGTTTCGAACAGAAAATTATCATGGGTTGGATTTAACATCCTGGAATGACGATGATGAGTTGCCTTCTGAACAAATTTCCAAATATATTCAAAGTTATGTCTTTGATGATGACATTTTAGTGAGAAATGGTGCTATCAAAAAATATTTGGAAGCTTTTATTGCCAATAAAAATATTAATCTGGAAGAAGATCATGCGATGTTATCTTATCATAAAGCAAAGAGAATTTTTCAATCACATCAATGTTGTAATCATACATCTAGTCAAAATCATTGTGCTTTGGAAAATGTTCATTATTTATATTATTGGTATAAATATTGTAAAATAAAATAATACTTTTTCTTCCATTTATATTGACTTTTATTACATAAAAGACCCCACACAGTTGTTGACAAGACGACAATGAAGGTAATAAAACAAAAAACTAGGTTAGATATTGAAAATAATATGCTTGAAGAATTTAATACGAGTAAATTTAAAAAACATGGTGAATTGTTTCCTTCAACAATAAGGTGCATAATTGTAGGACCATCAAATTGCGGTAAAACAAATCTAATGATAAATCTTGTTGAACACAATAATGGACTGAAATTTGAAAATATTTACATTTACTCAAAGTCTCTCTGTCAATCAAAGTATAAGTATTTGGATAATTTATTAACACCTATTAAAGGAATTGGATTCTTTACTTTTAGTGGTAGTACGAATATAATGCATCCTTCTGAGGCTAAACCAAATTCAATATTTATTTTCGATGATGTCGCCTGTGATAATCAAGATGTGATTAAAGAATATTTTAGTATGTCTCGGCATTCCATGGTGGATCCTTTTTATCTAAATCAAAGTTATGCAAAAATTCCCAAACACTCAATTAGAGTGACGTTTTAATTGTTTTCAAACAGGATGACTTGCATTTGAAACATATTTACAATGATCACATTGGTACCGATATGACTTTTGAACAATTTAAAAATGTGTGTTCTTCATGTTGGAAATCTCCATATGGTTTTATATCAATATTCAAGGATTGTAATATCGATAAAGGTCGATACAGAAAACAGCTTGATCAATTTATTTGCTTAGCATAATTAAATAGCTATGAATGAAAAATTATTTTTCTGTTTATTTGAAATAACTCAATTATTATGTTAATAAGAAATTTTTTTTAAATATATTGGACTCTCAATAAAATTGTCTTTCTTTCAAATTGTACTCTTCGGGGCTAGGCGAGGCTCGTCTCTCTCCACCGATTGGGTAGGCAATACAACACACATGTTTCGCGTCTTGTCTTACACATCTTAGACGTATCATATAAGATGCTTTGCTAGCACAGTGGAATGTATGCCGGACTTGGAAACAGGAGTCCCGGGTTCAAATCCCACAGATTCTGAATAATTTTTAAAAAAACTTCTGGTAAATTTAGTGTAGCTTCTGGTCGATCGGAAGGTCCATGGAATTGGTACATCTCACTACATGAAATAAGGTAGTTCTGATTTTTTGATATGTTGTATCTGATGAAGTGGTGATAACAAATCCAAATTTTCGACCTCGAAAGCCCTCCGGATCATTGTTAAATATCTCTCTGTTTTCAACTTTTTTCAGGTTTTTCCAATTTTAACCACCAAGAACTAATATAACGGCAAAAATAGCTATATACAATCTTGAAGCAAACAAAATTTGCAAGAATACGAGACTAATTTCTTTCTTGTAGGTTGAATAGTTTCTGAGTAATGGCAGTTCAAACTTGTGCAAAATTCGCAAAATACATTTTTTTAGATTTTGTTGGTTTTAACCATCAAGAAACTATTTTACGAGAAAGTTATCATAACAATAATGGAAAAGGGCTAATCTTTCAAACAAAATGACACTAGTCTCGTTCAATTAGACCTAATAGTTTTTGAGATTCAGATGTCCAAAGCTGATGAGATTAGTAATAAACGAAATAAGTGTTATAATTTAAAAAACACGTTGTAGTAAATACAAATTTATGATTTAAAGTTTTTTTATAATATGAAATATATTCAGAACCCATGCAATACTTGCTTATGTATTTTATTATATATATTAGTTATTTTTGAAAATCTTTGACGGACCAGGCTGATCCTCTAAATCCACAGCACTTCTTTTGGGGGTAGCTTGCTGTGTCAACACTTCATCATCATCAGGTAAATCTAAATCGTCATCTGACGGTGGATCGTCAATAAGTGGCTCATCAATGTCGTCAATAAGGTCTGGTATGTTATCGCAAGATTGACCGCTGCAGTGGTTACAAACAGCCGAGCATTTGAGTACTGCTTTTCTACAACCGCAGTTGTTGGTACAACCTTTCTTGCAGTTGCAGGAAATCATATTTAGCAGGGGTTGAGGAGCTGGTGGTTTCGTCATCAGTTGCGGAATGAGGCCTTATTCACTTTGAATCCAACCCCAATCAAGAGGATTCTCTTCGTTTCCCAGCCACTTCTGTACCTGTAAAAAAAACATCTGAGAATCATATCTCGCGAAAATCTATAGTGACTGATAGACGATATGATATAAAATATATTCTTCACCTGTTGGTAAGTACGCAGAGAGTGAAATATTGCAGCATCCCTTGTCGGAGGCAACTTGGCGAGGTTCATTTTAGAATTAGCTGCCACTCTTGTAAACATCTGGAAGCGAAGGTCATTGATATTTTGGGACTTACTATTGCCTCCATATAGCGAAACGAGAAAGCTCTCTCCTGCTTCTGCGACCTGCGTAGGTGTGGAATTGGGGCTCAGAAAAATTTCAGCGTTTTGTTCCAGGTGCCGTTGTTTTTTCAGTATCGATAGAAATTTCATTGTCCCTTGTCCAAAAATGGCGGATGTTGTGTGACAACCACTGAACGCATGCAGAAACAAGGCTTGTCCGGGTTGTGCTCGGTATGTGAATGAAGTTGACGAGTATCTGATGTCTGGGATTTTACCTCTCCCACATTTTTCGAAGATGATTCTCTTCGATCGGTTTGCTGAATGAGTGTGGTTCCCTACATCTCGCGACAAACCACAAAGTAGAACCAACAGATCAATATCCTCGCCGGCGATCTTCACTAGGTCGTAGGCAGTGGACATAGAAATGGCTGTGGTTACTATTTACCGGTCAGCATCTTCCTCTGCCTGTAGGGTTACAATTTTATCCCTCTTAAGATGCACCTTCAGCATGTCGATAAGTCTAACCTTGTTCCTGTCGTTTAATAAGAACTTCTCTTGAGGAACTGTAGCAATTGTTGTTTCGTCGAAGATAACATCAGGAGAGGACGTTGTTCTAGCTCTACGAAAACAATCCGAGCTTTTGGTATTTTTTTCTGATGCGTCAGATGGGTATCCATCAAAAACCACTGTTACGTTTGACCCGTATCGATTTCTCAAGTATTTGACATACCTGGAGGCGATTTCTCCAAAAGACACATTCCGAGGCCACACAACTTTGTGGAGCAGATGTCCACCATCTACAACCACGTACGCATCCTTCCTCTGTTCGTTCTCATCCAGACTCACAGGATTGGAAGCTGTATAAAATGTTGACTCCGTACCCTTTCTAATTCCACCTTCAGTGAAAAGTGCCATAGGAAATGGTTACAATTCGTGTGTGAAGGATTGAATGACATATAGTACGTATCTATCGCATCAACTTTGAACAGCTGTATCTCAGGTGCTATTAGGTATAATTGAACGAACTTACTGTCATTTTGTTGTGAGATTAGCCATTCTTCACATTATAATGATACAGTTTTCGGAAAATACTCTCCTAATAGTTGAAATTGACAAAAACTAAAAAAAAATCTAATCTGATTTTATTTTTTTGTAAATGTTGCACAAGTTTGAACTGCCATAACTCAGAAACTATTCAACCTACAAGGACGAAATTAGTCTCGTTTCTTTGCAAATTTTGTTTGCTTTAAGATTGTTTATAGCTATTTTTGCCGTAATATTAGTTCTTGGTGGTTAAAATTGGCAAAACCTGAAAAAAGTTGAAAAACTTGAAGGTTTTTGAGATATTTAACAATGATCCGGAGGGCTTTGGAGGTCGAAAATTTGGATTTGTTATCACCACTTCATCAGATACAACATATCAAAAAATCAGAACTACCTTATTTCATGCAAGGTAGCACCCCTATTTTAGTACGATTTCCATGGACTATAAAACGTAGGTGACGAAGTAGAGGTACTTCTTCTGGGTCGATCGGCGGATAGGTAAAAAAAAGGTAGGTGACAACAATTGAGATTCTGGTCCGATTACTTTGAGCTCCTGGTCATTGTCGATTCTTCGGATGATACTTTTCGATACTACTTGTTTGCAAAACCGCTTATCTCTTGATATCTTCTTCTTTCTCAATACCCTCTGGTCATTGTCGATACTTCTTGTACACCCTCTCTTTACACTTTCAATACCCCCTGTATAATTGTAAGACTTATCGTTTATCTCTTGATCTCTTCTTCTTTCTCAATTCTTGTACACCCTCTGGTCATTGTTGACAACTTCTTGTACACCCTCTGGTCAACCATGTGTGGTTCGCTTTACGGTAAACACCCATTGATAAATCGGTCTATAAAACTTACAAAGTTCTACTATCAAAACAACGTTTTTTATTCTACAAACCCCGAATATAGTTTAAATACTGTCAGATCCTTCGAACCAGTAAGTGTTTCAGTGCATAAAATAATCAAAAACCGAAGTAATTTGTTATATATAAAATTGTAAACATAGAGATCGGCAGACACAAAAGTATCAGTAATCAAACCGTTCTGGCATAAAGCAGCCCATACACTTGTGAAATATAATCGTTGGAATGACAGAAACAATTGGAATGGTAATAGAGGAAATCAGAGAAACCAAACGGGAATTGAAATCAGTGATTGAAGCAGTGGAAGTGCGGCTTATCCTAAAGGTTGAAGAAATTAAAAACAGACTAAGTAAACTAGAAATACTGAATCAGCAGCTGGAAGAAAGAGTGGAACGATTGGAGAGAAAAAATGAAGCGAATAACATTGTTATATTTGGATTGAAGCACACAGGACAGAACATCTCAACAGATTTCATCACTGGTGAAATAAAGAGACTTGTTGGAGTAGAAGTACAACATTCAGACCTAAACAACTTTTACACACTTGGCAAAAAAGAGTCATGTCCAGTTAAAATAGAATTCGGTTCTTTTCTGAAAAAGTCCTCGATACTAGCAAATGCAAAGAAACTCAAAGGAACGAACATATCTATTTCGAATGATATGACCATCAAACAGCGAGAAGACTACAAAATACTGAGAAAACATTTGCACCTAGCTAGAGAGGATAAACATACCAACTGTTACATAAAAAACAACAAACTTCACGTGAACGATATAATTTATAGTGTTGAGGACTTGGAACAAAGCGAAAACGTCGAGGAAATTGAAGAAAAATCCAACAGTGCTCCAGGAACACCCTCTGCACAAAATCACGCCAATAAATTTCCTAAATTATTTGAAAAAACACTGGCGACAAGGAATCAAAGACTAACATCCACCGAATCTACAGTTATCTCATCCAACGATACAGTGGAAAAAACCCAAGCGAAAAAAGACTTAGAAGACAAAACTAAAATTGAAACCCGCTCTAAGGTAACAAAAAAACCCATAAAAAACACTAATAATTATCAAGTATCACTATTTTTTTGATGATTTTCATGTCATGGATTCATACTTTTAAATGTTTTTATTTCTTTTATTTATACAATTACACTGAATTCTATTTTTTGAATATTATGCACCATAGAACTTAGTGTAATATTACTCGTAATTTTAAGAATTATGAATCAATATATTCGTGATTTTATTGTTGGGAAAATTGAGACTTATACATTAGAAACCACAGAAGAGTGCTCTCAAATCTTGAATGTAAATGAACATAACTCCAACTTTAAGGTAATACACAACAACATACGAAGCATAAACAAAAATCAGGACGAATTTAAGCTACTTTTATCAAATCTAAATTCCGATATTGATCTGATCATTTTAACTGAAACCTGGCAGATACCAGATACTGGCTTGCATCAAATTGATGGATATGAATTAATTTATAATGATAGCAGATACAACCAAAACGACGGCGTTGTAGTTTACATAAAAAACAGTTATAGCTACTCATACAAAATTATACAACTATACAATAATATAAACATATTGTCGATGAAAATACATCTAAGTAAAAATCGCTGCGCAATAATTTCTGCGTTGTACAGCGTTGTACGCACTAGTGGAAAGCCATATCCGCTATGGAATACTGGGATGGGGAGCTGCAGCGAAAACGTACATACACCTTTTAGAAATATGTCAGAAACGATTTCTAAAACTCATTTTTTCTAAAGGTCGACAGTACAACTCTAATCAACTGTACCTAGAAACAAATATTATGGACATCAGACAATTATACTTCTTTCACACTCTTATAAAATATCACACCACAAAACAAACAGCATTACTAGCTAACCATCCATACAATACAAGAAATCGAAATCAACACCTAGTTCCCTATATGATGAAAACAGTTACACAACGTTCCTTTAATTACTTGGCACCAAAATTTTATAATAGTTTACCTGAACGAATAAAAACATCTATATATCCACCTCAATTCAAAAATGCATTGAAAGTATTCATTCATGAGAATCCAAGACAATTAATTCATCGCCATTTTGATGCATATATGTGATCTGAACAAATCATGATCTTAATAGGTTACAGTGTACTGCTTGCATGGGGGGAAAAGTAAAGTGATAAATGTAACTGCTTTGGACACTCGAGTTAGATCAATAATTGGGGATGTTAATATGGTCGGTTTAGATAATGTATTTGATTCAGATCAAATTGTGAAGATGAACTTACAGATAAAAAAAACACTGAAGAAAGCACCAAGCTACAACTTGAGCAGCAATCTATTTCAGGTAAGTTTTTGTTATTTTTTATCCTACAAACTATTTATATGTTTTTATCTACCCGAATAATATTCAATAATTATCTGACAGCACCCTGTTTATTATATATTTGGATTGTGGAAGTTACGATAACACCCTTAGCTGGACCAAGAAGTGGAAGCCAACCTTATTAAAGCAGCTGATTTCCAGGTCTTTGACTCACAGCAAAGTAAATGAGGATGTTGATAAGAAAGTCCAGCTAGCCCAGAGTGCAAGTATTAAAAAATTTGAACATATAAAAAAACAATATATTGTGATGATAACCAACGCCTCTCTAATACTGTTCATACATTTTCAGCAGTAACCTCAATTCTACCAGGCAAGAAAGTTATTTTAAAGCTTCAGTCAGGTAATAGTGGTAAGTTTAGTATAATTTTGTCTCAAACATTTGTTTGAAATCAGTTATAACAGCAATAAATACATTGTATACAAAAGAACAGAAAATGTGTGTGACTCCTGGCCTTAGTAATAATTGTGATAGAACTGCAGAACTCCCCAATACCCCAAAAAGTATTACTGCAAGCCCTAAGTTATTCATTCATTACATATGAGTAAATGTATCTAGAATAAAAATGTGATTCCCCTAGCCAATAAAAAATAGCTATTAGTCTGAATTTGAAAAAATGTTTTAGTTCCTCAACGACCAATGAAGAGGGAAAAAGGATTGACAGAAGACTGTAGGAAGATATTCAATGTGCTATCAGAGGCAAAGGTAGAGTTTTGTATCAATAATTATGACTGATTCTTTGTGGAGACATTGACAGAAGATATACTGTACCGGTTCTGGGACATGTTGTGTAGTAATGTTTTTCTTGTGACTTCACGCGAAAGCAAAATATTTCTTAACACTCACCACACCATCTAGATCCTTCTATTGGAATTATTCTCTTCTGTGTCTTGGTATTATATTTTTCTTGTGAGGGAAAAGTCATTCTTTACTCCAATTTCTGACGTTTGGATTCATAGTCAATAATTGACTTCTTCCGTTTTAACTGAAAAACAATAAATGAAATGAAACAATTAAACCAAATTATTCTTCAATTAACTCACTTTTTGTAGTAAAACAATGACCAACCAAGGTGATTGTGAGAGATTAGGAAAAACAACAAAACATAAACTGATGCATTGCAAAAAAAAATATAAGATAGTATTTTTGAATCCCCAAGGAAGAGTATCTATATATATAATTCACCATTCATCATTATCATCAAAAGGAATAAGAGCAAGTTTATTTTGTCGCACAGTGTAAACATCATGTTTTTTGGACATGATTAAATTTTGTTGTATCTCCACTTGTGTATTGTGAAACAAACACCTATAATAATCCTCGAATGTAATTTGTTTTGAAGCTGATTTTTTAATTCCTTTCACCTTTCTTATAACAGTATACTTTGGCAAGTTTATCTGAAACCGTGAAAGGAATGTAGTCGAAAACATTCGACATTGCCACATTTAACTATGAAAAAACTGAAGTGCTTACTATGTAGTGATAGTCTTTTTATTATCAACAATATTAAAAATATGATTAAACGTTAATTTTATAATGTACTTGTTTCTTTGGATTTATTCTATCAACATTATTTTTTCAATTTATGAATATTTAAAGATGAACCAGCTGACTTCTTATTGGCAAGCGCGTGCGTGAGATCTTCCCTCTCACTTCGTCAGTTGACTGATATTGATTTATCCAGTGGCGTTATTATTGTCAGTTACCTTTGTATTTTCAGTTTTACTTGGTAAAATAGGTACCGTACGCCATTTGTACGTTTCAGATAAACTTGCCAAACTATATCTTCCTTATTATGATCAGACTGAACTTTTAACGAATACATTTTAGATCTCAAACCAACAAAATGTGACATAATATATCCTTTATTTTCATCCTTCATTAATCCTAATACTTTTTCGTTTTTTCCAGGCATATTATAAGGATTATTATCTGAATACTCTGATGTGTCAAATTTGTGAATATCTTCCTTCATATGTTCATAAATATCATCAACAAAACAATGGTAAATAAGGCTATCAGTATCGCAATTTAGCTTTATCTTGAAATATGTTTTTTATGTGATTTTAATGAGAATCGTACAAAAAAGTTTTTGAGATATCAAGTATAGACATACCTACATATATGGGTTTATTAAAATTAACTTTGAGTCGTTTGATTTCAATAATAACTATATCTTTATCAAGTATTGTACAACTATGAATATTTGGTTGTGAAATGTAATACCGTGCACCATACCTGCCCGACCATCTAGTTACCAACTTGATGTCTTTGTATTTCCTTTCGATTGTTTTACCATACGGAGCATTATTCATCAATTTAAAATAATTTTTTTCAAATTCGTTCTTACTATTTTTACGTAAATCTGTATTTAAATCGATATATGGTTTGATCCAAGGAGCCTGCTTGAATTTTAAACAGCGATGAATTTTTGTAACTACAACACCCAGGCTAATAATTTGTTTTAAATTTTGATAATGTATTACATATTCAAATTTATCATACAGGGTTGTTAACAGTTTTCTCATGTTAGATTCTGAAGTTGTAGTCTTCTTGCTATTCAGGCAAAAGAAAGAAAAGAACAAAAAGAAGATTTGATAATTGAAACAAGTACTGATCCTCTAACTCAGACTTTGTCTAACCAGAATTTGAATATTTTCGATATTGAAAATATGCCAATAATTCTTGCAAATGATGATAACGTTCTAATAGAGGATAATATAGAAGTAGAGAATTTTGATTTATGTGCTCCTTTACCAAACAATTTAGAAATATTAAACAGTTCGAAACCAAGCATTAGCTTAGACACTTGTGACAAAGATACTGCTAGCTTATATAGTCGTGACAAAGATCTTGCTGATGGATGTTCAAATGCCAAACGTTATTCTGATCACGGTAATGATTATTTTCCCACTAGTGAAACTGAAAGTAGTGTCGACGGTATTAATAGTGAAAGTCACCAGGGAGAATTAGAAACTAACGATGCTGAAGAAAACATTCGCGAATCCGAATGGGAAGATTTTGAGAATATTGATGCTCAAGAAAATAACGAAGCTGAATGGGGAGATATAAACGAAGGGTGGAAAAGAAGGCCAAAAGCAGACAAAACCCAGTGGAAAAGAAGACAAAATCAGATGCTCAGAATGAAAGGTGAAGAATATTTAGGATTTTCTCGCGACAAAAAGAGAACATTTAAACATAATGTGACCGTGAGCAGGAAGTTGGTGAACCTCGTGCTTAAAGATTAAAAAGAAAATAAAAATTGTATTTAAAGTCATAACTAACTATCCATCCTTCACAGAGGTCAGAATTCATTAAATGGTTAAAATAAAGTTATTTCTCTAAAATTTGGTCTAATTATTTTGATAAAAAAAACAATAACTGCTAACTTTACTATAAACCTGCAACAATATATACTATCTACCGTTTGATAGATAAAATGTAAAATTTTAGCTAAAATTATTTGATAACACTTTTCCGTAATGCATTCTCAACAAATATTATAAACATTTCGCAATAATTTTTTAGTGGCTTAAAATGCGCAGTTTTTTTGGCCTCCTGTAAAATTGCAGTTCTCGCACTTAGCAGGTATTGTCAGATCGCCGACGATATACATAAAATTTCTCTCTATGATGATTTTCATATTTATCCACAACAGTATCGGACTGATACCATATAGTTCAGTTAATGTTCTTCAATTAAAAATTTTTCCATATTTTTTGAATTACAAATTCATGATTAGTTATTTGTTTATTTTAAATATTTCTGGACTCTTGTTGGAGTTGTTTTTTGAATTAGTTTTAGTAATGGGTTCTCATTAAACCCTTAATCTTTTTCTGGCTTGTAGGTGATTTGAGTAATGGGTTCTCATTAGACTCTAAATCAGATCTTTCTCAATGAAAATGACTCACATTGGTTTTTTGGGATATTATTTGATACATAATTTGACTATTAGTTGACCTATGTGTAAGTTTTCTATTTTGAATTAGATTTAGTAATGGGTTCTCATTGAACCCTCAATCTTTTTCGACATCTTATGATTTGATGGGTTCTCATCAGACCTCAATATCAAATTTATTTATTTACAATTTTATTTAGGAAATTTACATATTTGTTTTTAATATTTACATTTACACAAAATTATTACAATGTTATTTTTATACTCATGTTGGATAACTTGAGTTCTGTGTTCAGTTAGATTGTCATTTGTTTATTTCAAATTGAAGTATAGTTGTATAGTTCAGCGGTTTTATTTATTGAACAAAACGGTACAAGATCAGGAAAAATTAAGGTAACCAAATGAGTTCTGCAAGGAGATACCCCAAGTCCTTTAATTTTCTCTTTATTAATCTCAGATATAAATCAATATTTTAGAAAACATGGAGCCAAAGGTGTAACTCTTGACGATAATGAAAATGTTATTATGTTACTTTATGCAGATGATTTGGTAATACTTGCAGAATTCCAAATAAAGTTAAAAAGAAACCTTAAAATTCTTGAATTATATTGCGACAGTCTTAACCTCGACGTTAACCCATCGAAGACCAAAATATTGGCTACCAAACCCAATTTAGGTATAAACATGATGTTATAGACCTGACAAATACATACGAATACCTGGGAGTTATCTTTATTTTTAACGGATTATTTGCAAACAACTCAAAACAACGGGAAAAAAAGCCAGATTTTCTCAAGGTGTGGTATTGAAAACTATAAATTATTCACAAATATCGTCCCTTGAGACCATAAAAACATTATATAAGAATGTGGTGATTCCTACTTTCACATATGCTAGCAGCATATGGGCTCTTCGTTACCTTGAACAAACAGAGGAAGTGCAAAGTAACTTTTGGAAAAATCCTTCATTTTTGCAGAGATCAACAGGGGCACATATAATAAGAAATGAAACTAAATCATGTAAGATAGGATATCATATCACCAGGGCGAAGTGTAGCAGGAACAGATTTTAATGGAACCAAATGTAGTGATTCCAATGAAGAAGATGATAAAATGGAAGATCATATGGAAGATGACGAAGAAAGTCTCCCTGATTTTTCTCAAGGACTAAGCACCAGTAGTGTCAATGAACACCTTTGCCTTATTGAATGTTTTGTTGCCAAGAACGGTAAAACGTTTGAAGGTGTATTTCCAGTTACAATTCAGTCTATAAAAATAGACGATTGGATATTGGTTAAATTTTTTAGTCAGAAATACATTGGTAGAGTTCAATCTATCGATGAAAATTACACCGCAAATTTTCTTCGGGTGATGCCTTCGATGAGAAGACCTCCAAATAAAACATATTTTGTTTATCCAGACATTCCAGATCGGACCGAATTCAGTTTCATCCAAATTATTGGCAAAGTTAAGGACCCTGAAAAGGGCCGAACAGGCATTTTGATATTTCAAGTGGACGTCATCAAGTTGAAGTAACTTTTGTACTATACCTATATGTTTTGTGTGAATATTTTGTTTCGAAGAAGAAAATTTTGGTTTATTTATAAATGTTCACCTTTGAATATACGAAGTTGATTTATTTTGTAGTGTACAATGTTTTTTTTTAAATATAAAATGTGTTGTCTTCCACCTCTTAGACAGTTTAATTATAAATTTTCACTTTTAAATATATAAAGTTAATTTTTTTTAGTGTACAATGTTTTTTTAGAATATAAGATGTGTTGTCTTCCACCTCTTAGACAGTGTAAAAGCCAAAACACGTAAAATCAAGCAGGTGTTGTTATTCACACCGGATGTGAGGTGAATCGCAACACACCCTATTTTTTAAAAAAAAGGGCATTTACAAAAAAAGTTGGAAAATTTCGATTTGCGGGGATGAGGGTGAAGGAAAAGAGTTTTGCGCTAAGAACAAGTTTTCTAAGTCAAACCGTTTTGAAGTTATACAACCGGAAGTGTTGAATATTGTTGTCATTCACCCCATTATACGGTAGCTAAAGATATTAAAATTAGTAGATGAGATATGTATGTTCTACAATAAGTATAGGGAAATCAATGTTATCCGCATCCGCCAAAATATCGCCTATACCAGCGGGGCGCTACGGTCTTACGGGGCGGTGCGGAGGTAATCGACGTAATCGAGAGTATAGATATACCGGGGATGGTTGAAAGTAGCGCAATAATGCTGTCAAAAAAGGCACTA
>CAJUYH010004170.1:0-28435 GCA_910591685.1 Galerucella tenella | reverse complement strand
TTTTCAGTTTTTTACCTATCCTAGAGACGGTGTTACCTTTTTTTGAATCACCCTGTATACTTTTTATGAATAGAATAGATGATATGCAAGTAACCTAAACTAACATGACCCCTCGCGATAACCGGAAATATTTCAAACAAACTATTCTTTAGGCTTGGGCACAAGAAACTGCCGCATAAAACAATTATATTCCCGATCCTAGCTCAGTGTCTGCGAGCAAAAATTAATCAAAATCGGAGAAGTGAGTAAGTAAGTAATCGAAAATCCTGATTTTTTCAATCATGTATTGTTAACTGACGAATTTACTTTACACAATAATGGGTCGGTGAATAGACATAATTTTCATTATTACGTTACAGCAAACAAACATTTATTCCGTAGTGATGAATACTAACACCGATAGAGTGTAAACTTTTGGTGAGGAAATGTTGGCGAGTAGGTATGTAATCGGCCTTTATTTTTTTGACGGACACTTGGATGGAAGAATGGATAGATAGAGACGGTTCTAATAATTGGCCAACTAGTTCACCAGAATTGACCAAGATGGATCTCTTCAAATGGGGTTATATTAAGAATATTGTGTATGCTACACCCTTTACTATTCCAGACGATATAATATTAAAAATTTCGAACGCTTTCGCGTCTGTAACATTTGATATGTTAAATAATCTGAGTAAATCGCTGGAAGCTCAAATCAAGTGTTGCATTGCACAAGATGACAAGCAGTTTGAGCATCTACCTATTATAATGATTTTTCATTTTTTGCTTTAAATAATTTGTAGTCGTTGTGTACTATTTATGTATTTGCTTTATTAAAAATGTCTTTTTGTTTTATTATGTGCTCAAATACTTATCGGTATATATACTGCAGCCTCAAGTGAGCATACTTCTCGGCAGTTTCGCTGTCTTTTCACAACTACGTCAAGATCATTAGTTTAAAGGTTAAAGAAAATTGCAGATATTAGAGAGTTATTGAAACTTTTATAAGGTCAAGCAGTAATAGTGCTGCCCTTATAGTGACATATACGCATGCGCATTTGATGTTTTGAATAAGGGAAACATTATTAAGGTTAGTGCTTGTCCTTATTTGTGCGCGATTACTGATGCGGTGCACTATCTCGACTTTATTTCATGTTTCATATTATTATGTCACAATTTGTAGGTGATCTGTGTCATCTGTGACACAGCTGGACTGGACGCAACCTAACTTTTAATAATAGATTAAATGAATATAAAATAATAATAATAAATATAAAAACGCATGTACTTAAAAAAAGTAAGGTTCAATTTTAAAAAACAATGTACATCCCTTAATTTGATGTCATTATAGAGTTTCTTGTTTCGATAACTCCAAATTTTAAGTCTGTTTTAAGGTCGAGCACTATTTATTTAAGGTCATTCACAGCAGTAAATTCGTGTTTCCAATAGCTCTCTATTTTAAGATGTATTTACCATACAATTTAATAATATTGTAAATTGCACGAAAAGTATAACTCCTAGTTATAGGACACCCTTATACCATTTTTTGAGCATGGTGTATCACTGAAATACTGGGTGTTCCATTCAAATTAAGCACGATATTACACATTGAATGATCTTATAATGAAACTGAAAACTCTAAACACTCTGTGAATAAATGTTTAGTACACAATCGTGAAATACATTCAATGAATGTCCAACTATTTAGAAGTAGGTAAGAGAAAATTTGCTATATTTTTTCCAAATTTTTCAAATTAAAAAAAAAGTCAGCATAACCCGTAACTCTTTGTATTTAGGTATAGGGAACCATTATGAAGGAATATTTTATTTTTTAAGTAAAACTAGAAAATTCAATAGAATATAGGGTGTCCCGTGATAAAAAATAAAAGTAGAACGTATCGCGGGACACACGGTAGAAACTTTGGTTCCTTTTAAGCAAAAATTATGTAATACATTTGACGTTATAGATGAACGATTCGCATATTCTTTGGTGGTCGAGTAGTAAGCATACCAGACTCTCACGCGGTAGACCCGGGTTCGATTCCCCGTGAGGTAGTTTTTTTTATTGTTAATTTCATTTTTAAATAATTATTCTGCTTGATATTAATAACGACAACAGGTAGACGTTTGAAATATTTAGCAGAATATTCATTATTACAGATAATGGTACGGTACCCTTCATGAGGGAGTCCCACTGGCAACATCTACTTATAATAGCATCGTATATTTAAAAAGGGAAACCGTAGCATTATACAAATTGGACATTCAAGAACTGTACGCTTACCCCAAAAAAATTAGTGGAAACATAAAATTGAATAAATTGAATTGTTGAATTTTCAATTTGAAGTTATATTACAGTTTATAGAAATTTTTATTTTCTAGATTTTTTTTCAAGTGGGTCGTAGAAAAAATATGCTGTTCGACTCGTGTGGATTGTCCATATCGCACTTGAACGATTGAGCACTCCGCACTAGTTGCACAAACTACTATTTCTATCAAAATATGCCCTTTAACATTTAAAAACAACCTGCCAAATGTCAAATGAATTTATCCATCCATTTTAAAGTTATAGAATTAAAACATTCAAGTTCTCAAAATTTCAAATTTCGAAAAGTAAATGTGCTAGACCCCTTAATCCTCATGTCATTTTGACAACCGATGCTGTAAATAAACAAAAAAGATCAATCGCGCAAAAAAATTATGGAAATAATAGTAAAAATTTATCCGAACAAATTCACGTAGATCACCAGCACTGCGAATACCAGCTTTGCATAGAATTTTAATATAGCGTCGGTGGTTCAGTGGTAGAATGCTCGCCTTCCACGCGGGCGGCCCGGGTTCGAATCCCGGCCGGAGCATATGAATCGCTGCTTCGTAAACGAGAGAGAGACTAAGGAGAGAGCACAAGCACGCAAGCAAGGCACATAACGAAGCAACGTAACATAACGTAGCGTAACGTAACGCGTAACGGTCAGATCTTTTGCGTCGCGACCCCCGGTCGCTCAAACATAACCTGACGTAAAGAACTAAAGTTCCAATAACTTTGATACGCCACACTTGTTCGAAACATCCTGTATATCTCCAAATAGTTTTAAAATGTAGCCATTATGAATGTACAAATTACTAAAGTGACAAACATTTCAAAACTTCCAACGTTTTACTATATACCTCCATCCCGTTGGTCTTGATTCACCCTGTATAATAATCATACATAAACACAAGTTTTAAATTGTTTATTATCTGTGACGTTTTTGCCGGGAAGCGCAATTGTCGTTTGCGCTTATGTCGGGGCACTTTTTAATAATAATAATTTTTTCTAAAATGAAATATTATGTATCTAATCGGAAATATATCGACCCCCAATCATTTTCCTGAACTCCCGAATAAATTCCGCTGGAACTTGCGACCCAGCTTGCAAGTACAGCGTAAAGTTTGGAGCCATTCACGCGTATATCTTTTTCAGGTCTGGGGACATCAAAGTTATAGGAGATGTTATACTTTGTAACATGGTGATACTGAATTTTGAGGAAAAATTTAAACTCTCAATTTCTCAAAAATTGTTGAGCAATTTAAAATTCCGCTCATTCAAGAGGGAAGTATGATGAAAAATATGAAGAACTGTAGAGGAAATGTTTCTGAGAAAGCTGGTGTTTTAATATCTTGAAAATTTGTGATAGGGGTTGCGCAAAATTACTTCTTATATACAGAGTGGCCCAAACGATTCCAGATTTAATTTTGCAATGTTGCCAGATGTGCCGTTCAACGTGATAAAATTATTGCAAATTATCAATGTTCTTGAGATTTTTAGTGTATCTTCGGCAATTGTGTTGTTTGAAGAGGCAGGTTGACCTAGCTGGTCCACTTTTATAAAGACTTTCTCCCATATTTTGTGCTGCCACCAACTTAATTATTTTAAGGCTTGAAAGGTTGACTCTGGGACAATCGAACTGTACTTGTAACTTTATTGGTCGATTGTTGAAGTGAAAACAGTAGACAAACTAACTACCCTCGGTCTCCGGTCTCTGCAAAACCATAACTTGATTATCGAAACAAGCGTCTGATAGTGTAAAGTATTGGTGGGGATTCGTATATTGCTTGGTTTATTCAATAGACGATAAATATCGAGCAGTTTCTACATAAATTGAAAATGGAAATATTTCCTAGTAATTCCTAGTAATTCCTAGTAATTCTCAAAGTTAATACTACCAATTTGTTACAAAATTATTCGAGAGGTTTGGTCTCGTATAGTTCTCTGCGCCCAATAAGAGCAAACAGAATGATTGCCGACGCATGAACTCGATGGATAAAAAGGAAAATAGTTTGGTGTTTGAATTTGTTTCAAGGGATTGATTTAGGCGAATCACTAAATATCAGGTTCAGTAAGTATAATATTATGGATGTTGAAGAGGGTGAATGGGAAATAAATACATGTCTTCAACTCCTAAAGTCTTTGTGGCTTCGATGAACAACAAAGAATAAATCTCCTTTGGTTTTAATATTTATGTACCGCCTGATAAAATAAATCTCCGTTTCTAAATAGTGGAGCAAAAGTTCGGTAAGTCGATTTGGAAGATTAAATGGAAGTAATAATCATGAAAGTGTTGATACATGTTTGCCTTTATTTGTTTTTCAATTTGAAGTTATTGTGACTTATTAAAAGGATACCAACAATAAGTTTTAGAATTTTACCCGATAAACATGGAGTTTGAACATATATCGAGCTGAATGGATTCACGAGATTAAAAACTTTGAAGTGATTCGGATAACACATCTATAACTGCTATGTGAGTTGTGATAAGCTAGAAAACACGACAAGCAGATTTAGCTCTATTTCTCTCTACGCTATATTTTTCTTCTTTTTATGTAACGAAATAATATGTCTAGATGTGACGCTTCTTTAAAATATTACTCCCAATTTCGGTACTTTTATATGAATAGGCCAACGTCACATATTTACATGTCTACCAAACGCTGATATCAACAGTTGGTTACTTCTTATTCTTAACAATATATTGTTCGATTGTTAAACTACAGTCAACTAGCTAACTAACAGTTATATCCACGCATCTTAGTTCAGAAAATTCAGTACATTTCCGCACGCTAAATACAATTTCACCGCACGCGAAGTATTGCGTTTGATTATTTTTTAAACGATCCTGACAGCCAATCGTGATTAAGAAATCCCGTGTACTTCGTCCAATCGTGATATTTCTATAGCAACAAAGGTTCGTGCATCTAGATAAAATTATCAAAAAATTACCCAACCACCACTTGTGATATTTCTGTTGATTATTTTTTTCTGTTTTATTTAAATTCTTTCTCAATAACTATTGACAATAATAAATAGAAGGTGAGTATGTAGTAATGGGCTTGTTAGTATGTTATAGTTATAAAAGAAGTTGTATTCGTAATACCAACAAAATATGAATAATATATCTACAAATTTCGAAGATATTAAAACGTAGAGATATTGACTATGATAATAAGATGAAATCAATAAAGCATACTCGAAGCTTGTTTTAAGAAAATTTAAAATACAATTGGGTGTAGGTACAAAACATTACGAATAAGTAATAAAATATAGTATTTGAAAAATATTATAACTAAAATTGAAAATAGTCACTTAACTGATATAAAATGATATAAATTCAAACTTATACAATTGATTGTTTTAAAATTTTCAATTAATGCATCAAAACTGTATGAAGAAAATCCAATCCTAACCTCGTAATTTAGCTAAGGATCAACTAAATCTGTAACGTAAGTGTCAATCATGCTTCAACTTCAAACTATGAACGCTGATTGTTTTCGTTCAATTGATTTCTCATTTCGTTGTTTTTTGAAAGTTTTTGGGAGATTATAATGTATTATATACTTGTGCTTCCAGTAAATATAGGTCTATTAAGTCTGTTGTTACATCAAGTCATAATATAGTTATGGCTAGTAAGCTATATAAAAGCAAACATTATAAAAAACAAAAACAAGACAATTATTATTAAAAATCGTTGAATCGTGAGTATTTATTGTGTTAAGGGAAAAACATTCAGTGTAACATTTAGATAGTATTTTACACTACAAGGGGAGAAAGTTTGAGATTCCTGCACTGTGCGCCATGATGCCCGAGGCGAAGCAGAGAAGGCACTATGATGGTCCTGAGTAAGCGGGATCCCAATGATGACAAATTACAAAAATTTGGACTCAAGACCCATGAATCTATGTATTTTCCAAAGAGGGGTACAAGATAATAATTGCAGTCCACAATCCACGATTGGATAATAACTAACAGAAATGCAAACCATTAGGGAAATTTGAAGAATATATTTAATGGAGTCCTTCGAAATTGGATACCTTGTTGAATTGAGATATTGCCTTGGATTCAAGAATCTCATAGGTTTACTTATGTACCTACAATCTGCTACTCGCCCAGATATAGCATAGTATGCAGTCCGTTATCTGATAGTCAAACATCAGCAATGAACACTGAGTGGCTGCGAAAAAAGTTTTATGATACTTAAAGGGAACTGAAAATCTCAGGCTGGTTCCCAATAAAACTGTAGAAAACTCTATTAGCGGGTATGCTGATGAAGACTGAGAATCTTGTTCCATAGATAGGAAAAAACACCATTGCCTTTGGTCAAGTCTACAGATGTGAAGTATAACTGGTCGGATTCAATTCAAAAAACTCTTCGTTGATATTGATTTTGATGATATATGGAACAATTTTGATCATCCTTCTTTTAGATCACAGAAGAAAAATTCGCTGTTCAAATATTATACATATTCACATGACTCAAATGTCAGTATTACCATTTACCTCGTTATTCTTTTATTTATTTAGATACTTCCTTTTCCACCTCTTGTAAACCAAGCATGTACCTGTTTTCGAAATTATCCATCCAGGCTACACGTACTCTTGTTCAATTGCATCATGTCAAATGGTATTGGTTTAACGAAATATTCCGTGCCTTTAAAACTGGTGAAAAACTTGCGGAATATATTGGAATTACCCTATTTTGTCTTAAATGAATATTGTTTTGTCATGGAACTCTCATCTACACAGTAGAGCAAAAAGAGCATATGTGGCTTATGAGCAGTGTCGGAGGACATTGGGACGTACATGGGGTCTATCACTCCGTGTGGTCACCTGGATCTACACTGCAATAATAAGACCCATGTTAACGTATGGAGCAATTGCATGGGGACCGAAAGTTCTACAAGCAACGGCCATCCAAAAATTATATCAAATACAGCGAATGGCTTGTCTGAACATCACAGGAGCCATGAGAACAACACCAACCGCAGCAATGGAACTAATTACTGGTCTGACCCCTCTGGACCTGCACGTCAAGGAGGTTGCGTTAATGGCCATGGTACGATTGCGCACGGCTGGTGTAAACCCCGAAGTAGGAGTGGGCCAATTGAGGTTGAGCCTATGGCAGGAAGCGCTCACTGCGCTACCTCTGCTACAGGCAGCCAACGATGCAATTGAACCCAGGTTTTTGTTTAACAAACCCTACAAAATTCAAATAAAACAGAACACAGAGCCAGATGCTGCAAATGCAATACGCATATATACAGATGGTTCAAAAATGAAAGAAGGCTCAGGATGTGGAGTTTACTCGAGAGCACTAAGCCTCAAGATTAAGTGGGGAATGGGAAACAATACCAGCGTGGTTCAAACAGAACTGGCTGGTATCTCAATTGCCACAAAAGAACTAAACAGAAGAGGAATTTCTGGCAAAAACATAACAATCTGCACTGACAATAGACAAGCCCTATTAGCCTTGAACAGACAACGTGTTATATCGAGGCTAGTACTAGAGTGCCACCAAGATTTAGCTGACGCCTCGGCAGATAACAATATTATCCTGAGGTGGGTTAAAGGGCACGACAGGAGTAAAGGAAATCGCACTGCTGATTATTTAGCCAGGGAAGCCGCTGGACTAAAAATTCTAGGACCCAGTGACACCTACGGCCTAACGACTTCGACAATTGCGGAACTAGCCAAACGTTACACCCATGCTTAATCCCTTAAGAGATGGGATGGAATCAAAGGATGCAGTCTTGCCAGGATCACCCTGAGCGACCCTGGAAAGCTGGCGCCGAAGAAACTGTCAACTAAGGAAACACCTCCATACTATGGGGCTAGTGGACACACCTCTATGCAGGATGTGTGAACAGGAAGATGAAACTGTCAGGCATGTCTTATGCGAGTGTCCGGAGTTATCGTCAATAAAAGAGTGATGTCTCCCAGTGATCTGTCCACCTTCCTGAGAAGGACAGGATGGACAATGACCTAGGAGGACAACTCCTCGGGAGGATGTACAATGGGTCACATGTGGCCTAAGTGCTGTGAGCCTACACACTCACCCTCCCCACTCTACAGATACAGATACAGATTGTTTTGTTATAGTAGTATTTGAGATTCATTCAACCCATTTTACTTCAGAGTTCTTGTTTATAAAATTATTTTTGTACCTTGCTGTAACATTCTTTCAGGATCAACAAAATGATCATTTAATCATTGTCATTATATTAGCCCGACATTTCAAATTGTTAACCAACGTCATGCACATTTTTCGTGAAAATATTTTTATTTCAAACGATAATTCGAAATTTAGCGAGTAACCCAATAATTTCATCAACGGTATGTCTACAAAATATATAAATTATAATTATAATTATATAAATTACCGTGTATGATTTGTCTCAAAGTATATATCTCCACTTTTTCCGGCAATCATAAAATTAATGAACCTATTGCAATCAATAATATTATGGCTAATAGATGCTGTAGAAGAGATCGCCAGTGGCAGACTATTTAAAATTCTTTTAAAGAGGATCAAATTCACAAATATCCATCTCACTGTATTTTTATCATACATTATTTGTTTCCAATTCAATATGTGAAGACCATTTCTCTAAACTCCAAACTTTTTTTCCTTTTTCTCCTAAATGAGAAATTATTAAACACTATTAAGTTAACCCGGCCTACTGCATGATTTTTAATTTTCTTGTCAAAAAAATATATGCGTTAGAATGACTGATTAGTAGTTATGAAAAAATTGTAAAAAAATATATATCGATATTTAAAGGAAATAAATGTCAAACTTTAACTTGTGCCAAATTTGGCACAAAATGAGATTACAGTAACAATGTAAATTTTTGACATGAACCAAATTTGGCACAAATTTCGGAAATAAAATAAAAGTAATACGTATAAATTCAGATTTATTTAAAAAAATAGATTCTATCTCAACAAAAGAGTGAAAATCTTGCCCTATTCCGTGTGAAACTTGCTAAAACAATTGCGATCCTTTTTCAGACATAAAAATACTGAACATTTGCCACATGATATGTGGGATTTTCCCTTACAATCTGGATATTTGCACCTCTGCCGCTCTCCACTTACTCTTGGCAAATGATTCAAATTGTCCGTTCTCATTTGCTGGGCTGGAATCGGCGAAAAAGGATATTTCTTTTTTTTTGAGATCCAGTTGAGGTTGTGAGCTGGTACTTGGTCTTCCCCTTTTTTTTGTGAACTATAAGCTCTGGTCAAAACTTCTGCGATATCAAGTTTGAATTCTGAAAGTGGTAGGTATAAACCATTATTTGCCTTGTTTCGCCTCCACAGTATCCAGCTATTGACGCATATCATATCCAGGAAATGGAAAAATACATCCATGTACCACTTTTTGGATCGAATTTGGATTCGGTAGTATCCTAACATATAATCGAGAAGATCTACTCCCCCCATATAAGCATTATACTGCAACACATTGAGGGCGGGTGATTTCTATATGTGTCCTAGATTTCCTGCAAAATCTGTTCACCATCGATACAGGCTGACTCCCAACATATGTTGACATGGTGTTCACAATTTTATTATCAAACCACGGAACAACAGATATGTCCACACCATCTACATTGGCCACCGCTTCAATAACTGTACCTCTACCTTTTTTTCACAGCTGCTTCCTTAGGGAATTTGAAATTATGCACACGATTTCCTCTTACTGTCCCTAAAAGTAAAATACCATTTTTGGTGAGGTATATTTGTAGGGGAATACTCGTAAACCAGTTATCAAAAAATAATTTGTAGTTTAAATTTCTTGGAATTGATTCTGAAAGTTTCACAACATTGCTGCTTGCTCCTAGATCTGGTTGTTTATTTTCAAGAGTAGTAGCTCCACAATAAAAGTCTAAATCGTAAGTGAATCCAGACACCCCACTTAGAACAAAAACCTTGTATCCCCATTTATGAGGTTTCTTGAGATCGTATTGTTTGAGACTTGATCGAGCTGCTCTTGAGGAACCTGGCGGGTGTTGTCATTGAAGTGAAGAAAACTTTTGATTTCTTCGAATCTATTGCAGGTCATAGCACGTGAGATGCAGGGAATATCTAACGATTGGTTTCAACAGGACCTGGTCGAAAGGAGTTGAATAATTGACATGTATATGCAAATACTTACCGCAAAAAATGCGAAGTTCTTCTTTGGATATATTGGGCGGTTTTTCAGGCCTACTTTGTACACCAAACAAGTTTGACTGTTCAGCTATATAAGTCAAAATTTCGTCGGTGAAAAAAGAATTGAAAAACTGAATGGGATCTTTGAGTGCTTGTATGAGAATTGGAAGTGTTTCATCTCCTTTGAATTTCACAAGTTCTTCAGTAACATCAAGGCACCTATTCTGCCAGACAACTTCTTCTTTTCTCATTTTTTGTTGTGATTTTTTACATTTTTTGCTAGTCGATGGTCAATTTTTATCACTATGAGATTTAGATGTCGAGGAAACATTTATATCACTATGTATATCCTGGTCAGATTGTCGTGATCTAGAGAGCGGTATTTCACATTCGCTGTCACTGTCAGTTTCGTCGATAATTACCTCTTCAGTTGATGAAGCATTGCTTTCACTATCTGATGCCCCACACAAAATTTTTATAGGTTTTATGAGGCTCATCATTCCATTCTTTCGATGGTCATCATCGGAAGATAAATTCTCATTATCACTCCCATTAGTCATTGGAATTTGTACTTTTTTTTGTTCCATAGAACTTTTTGGTATTCATCTGAAAAACAAAAAATCCGACACAAAAATATTATTTTTATTGTTCCCAATATGGCACAAGTAAACAAAGACAGTTTTTTTCATCGTTTTTATACAAAAAAAAGTTATGTACTTCAGTCATCACAGTGAGCACTTTTGTAAAAATTATTTTTTTCCATTCAAATTAGGTCAAAAAAAAGAAGAATATTCTATATTGAATTTTCTCCAAACAAGCTAGCACCTGTCACCGTCCATATATTCACTTAATGATTAATCAAATTTGTGCGTACGATAGTGGAATGGATTTAGCGGATGCCTGTGAACAAGTGGGTGTGCTGGATATGACACAACTTGAGTTAACAGCACAAACTCTTCGGAAACTTAGAAAAAAAAAAAATGATAATTTTGAACGTGTGCCAAATATAGCACAGTATGCGGTAAGGGGATAAACTATAACCAGGTGATAAAAAGAATATCCAAATTAATTGGTATGGTTTAATATCATTATAATTTTAATTCTGCTTCACTGTCAGACTTTTCATGAAAAATTACAGGCTCTATTATTTTGAATATAAATGTATGAATCTCCAATTTTTGTAACGTGCTGTACAGAATTTTCCCAGTTTTGATTGGGTATATTATTAACTACATTTTCAATTCTATAAAACTGAGACCAAAAGTAGAAATAACATTTTCTGCTCTCAACTTTGATTTTACTTTATGCCACAAATGCTCTATGGGGTTATCAAAATTAATGTCATAATGGCCACATTTTGAGAGATAGAATCGTGAATGAAGCCCGTACCCCTCCCAAACGATCGGCTTATGTCTATCATACAATTGAATATTCATGTTATTCGATTGAACACATTCCAAGGTGTGAATGTACATAATAATGTCATTTAGCAGGTTCAGGTGAATTAAATCGATCACCGTTATCTTTATGGAATTACAGTGTCATTAGGAAGGATTCTTGGGTAAGTTGATATTCAAGTCGACGTTCCTGCATGTATAATAAAATTGCAAGAGCAGCTGAATTTCAATTATAATGTTGCATTTTGAACGACACAATTCCTATTCTATGAATATTTGAAGTTGGGAGACTGATAATTTAAAAATCATGTATGTCTTATATAACCACGTGAAATATTTACCGTTCACGTTAGAGAAAGTGTAGAGCAAACCCATTTATAATATTCTACTTCCCCGTAGTTTTCCCATTATCCACATTTTCGGAAGCACTCCTGTTCCTGTTAGTAATATACTCAAAAAATCCCTTCGATTATTATTTGACTAATGGCATTCTGCAGAACGTGGGGTGAACTGTTTTCGATCCAAAATATTTTTTCGCCATATTGAAGGAAAACAAAAATTACTTGAGGCTGGAACATTCAGTTATAACATTACACAAGCTACGCAAACTTTCGATTAGTATATATTAGGTACAAATTAGGTGTGTGTTGTGTATCTACAAGACTAGTCTTGGCTTAGACAATTACAGTTCTCCTTCATTTTTTTTGAACATATAAATTTGGCACGATAGCTCTATTCTATTCCAAAATAATAGAATATACTAATTTGATAATAATAATAGTCTTTAATAGTCTTTAATGCCCAACAGATATAAGTCCCTTTACAGAGCATACGAAAAAATACAATTGACATTTGCAATTAAACAAATAAATAAATAAACAAATACAAAACAATAAAATCGAATTACATCAATAAAGTAGAATAGATAGATTACATAATAAATTCAGAATAAGCCTTTTTCTCAATAAAACTCAGACTAACAACAAACAAGTCACACGAACTACATAAATGATTAAAATTACAACACTTAACATCCACTGGCGAGTTAAATAAAATGTTAGTTCTAGATCCTTCACAATAAAAAAGTAAATGTTATCTAGTATTGTAATTAGGCACATTAAAACTGAACGTACTTAGAATCTCTGGACACATAATTACACCGTGAAAAATCTTATATAAAAAAGACAAGGATGACAGAGCTCTACGACAAACTAGACTTATATATAATATTGCCGTCTTACCTAATTAGTTAACTATAATAGAATAGAATGATGTTAATTGCATCTTTTATTCAGATTGGATCCATACTGCACAAAGTACAATCCTGTGTGTACTGTTAAATAGTGTTAATTCGAAAAACCTGCTATTGCTGTAAATAGAAATATGGAATCATCCAATATTCTATATTATGTATGGAATATATGAAAATTATTTTTCCTACGATCACATAGGAAAGTGACATATATCACACTGTCTAGTTCTATGGAAAGTGGCCTTTATTCATACGCGTACGGAGAAAAAACTTATCCGTACGTGTATGGATAAAAAAACTGTCTAATGAATTTTTATTGAGATTGACCACTGGCAAGCTGTCAAAGATATAATTTTTAATTAGAATCACCTATATAATATCTAAATTTGAAGCGATCTATTTGAAAAGTGAAATTTTTGTCATTTAAAAAAAATTTAGGGCGCGGTCGAGGATCGAACCCGCGTACTCTTCGTCATAAGTCCGATGTTGTACCAACTAATCCAAATCACCTGTTATAACAGTAGGAAAATGTAATCATCTTGAAAGGTATTTATGATAAGTATGTATGAAGTATGATGAACAATAATAATTTCACTTCCAATTTCTATAATTATCCAACCAATTAATAATTGTAATAACCTACCTATATTATATAGTTAAACTACTTGCATTTTTGTCACTATTGATAGTTATTGTTAATTTAGAAATCAATTATGTTGACTTTAATTGTAACATTTTGTGTATTAATATGTCAGATGTTGATAACACATTATTTGGTGAAATTATCACGTGATCGTAGGAAAAATACTGTACATTACTCGTGCGAATGTCACTTTCCGCACACGTTATGTAATATACTATATTTGCGAATGAAATTTATTCTTCACCCAATATTCAAATCAAAAAATTCCCACATGCGAACTAAATAATTAATTATAATCAACTTTTTCTTGGTTCCTGGAAATTAGTAAGACTCAAATTAACCAGTGAAAAACAAACAAAAAAGGGGAAATTATCAATTTTGATAACCCGTATTGCCACCTCTAGCCCTTATGCAATCTTCAATTCGCGCTGGAATATTTTCTGCGGTATTTTTTCCCATTCTCCTAACGTTGTTTGAATGAGCTGTGCAATATTTCCTGGATTGTCCCGACAAGATACAATACTGCTTTCAATTTGGTCCCACAAGTGTTCAATCGGATTCAAGTCTGGCGAACAGGCAGGTCAGTCTAAATTTGTGACACCTGTTTCAAGAAATTCTCGAGCCACTCTGCTAGTATGGAGAGGTGCATTATCTTGCATAAATATAGAGTTATCCCCAACTGCACCTCGCCAAAGCCTAACTACCGGCTCCATATCAACATCTCCTCGTGGTACTTCTTCAACACATTACTGTTCCCCCTTCATATTTTGGGATAGATCTGGCAATTTGGAGTCTAGCTTGCCTATCTGGAGCTCTGAGAACCCGACTTCGAGATAATCAGATCTGAGGTTAATTCTGGTCTTATCTGAAAAGAGAATATTTTTCCAATCTTCAATTGTCCAGTTTTGGTGTTGACGACACCAATTTAGCTGGTCAGTTTTGTTTCGCCTGGACAACTCTGGAACCCGAAACTATTTCCTGCTGTACAGACCCCGAGTACGAAGTTTTCAAGTTTCAACTGAAACATTTACACCTGTAGCTTCTAGAAGTTGTCGTTTCAGCTCTGGATGAGGAACATCCCGATTTCTTCCAGCAATTTGGCACACAAAGCGGTCCTGTTGTTCAGATGTAACTCTTTAACGATTTTGTCTAGGTAACTGCGAGTTCCAAGTTCCAAATACCTCACATACGTCTTTGATACAACAGCCAAGGTAAAGCTACTACCTCTGTTACGTCTCTTTGGGGCATTCCTTGTTCAATTAGAGCAACCATTTTTCCCTCTGCACATCTTTTAGTCCAACAAAAGGCATTATTATCTACTTTGTAACGTGATTTCAATACTAGACATAAAATTTGAAAAATTATAACTAAAGTTCGGTCGTTTATTTTTTGTTATCATTATTATATACAGCAAAAAGCCTTATCTTCGACTAAAATACCCAGTTTTTTTCCTACAAAATATTTTAGTCACAAATACTAAGTGATTCAATATAAGTTTGGTTGTGTGTAGGTAAATAGATACCCACCAAAAAAAAATTGGAAGTCTTTGATCTAGTCATTCATTATGAAAATTAACAATGTTGTTGATGGTATATAATATAACTGTGGGTTCGAGTGAAGGAAACGGAGTAAAGTTCAAGTGGTACAGTATTCAATATAAGTGATATTTGACAACTCACACAACATTCTTGTTTATAACTAAATATATAAGACCTAGATAACTGATAGAGGTGAACATGACATAACACAACGAACACTGGAAAGACGATTGCAAATATACCAAATTGGTCACACCATTGATTTGAATTAAATTAAAAATTTACAAAGTCGACAGCTCCACCTCGATACAAATAATTGTGGTTGCATAGCAATACCGACTCGGGCAAACACCTAGAAGACGAATGGATAGTAGAGACCCAAACTACTGCCTGCAGATATTTTTAAATTCTTCAGGGAAATATGTCTAAAAGAACTACTAGACACAGACCAAGACCGTATATGGATCATCCTGTGATAATAATAATATAGTTTTGGTGTCTCAGCAAGAGTCTTGCGAATTCTCTTACAATCAATTGTACAATCTATAACACATCCAGACCTACTCCAAAATATGGCAATTGAAAATTGCAATTGTTCGCATAAAGTGCTTATAAAGGTCTTACTCTTAACGAGGTTTTAATGCTATAACTTTTAAATCGCCAAATATATGAAATTTCAAGAAAATTACGAATTTTTCAGTTCTTCCTGATTTCCTTCGCTCTCAATTATCCAATCACTCTGCTGAAAAAGGTAGAACGTGTCGCGGGACACACGGTAGGAACTTTAGTTCCTTTTAAGCAAAAAGTATGTAATACATTTGACGTTATAGATAAACGATTTGAAGACTACAGGGGAAAAAAGATAAGGGTCCAAAAAATTGAATTTTGAGATAAACACGTCAAATCATAGTCGAAGGCCGTTACCTTCTGCATATCATACTATAAAGAGTAAAACAGGTGAGAGTACCGAGGAAAATGCGTTTTAATATATGCCATGCAGGGGAAAAAGGATGATAGTCCATTCGATTTATGCAAAACGGATGAGAGTCGAAATTGTTCTCACTCTAACTTGTTCAGATCATTGACGTCGAACATTACAGGCGTCAGAAGAAACTAATAGTTAAACTATAGCTATATGGAATGTGATCGTAATATGGGCTTAATTACTTCCAAAGCCTTTGTCGAGATTCCCTGTGGTTGGAATGATCACATTAGGAACGCCCGCGTTAAACCAAGCTCTTTCAAAGTAATTAGTTGCGAAGACCAAATGATTTTCCGAAGCTGGACTGATCATTTGAAAAGCTTTTATATACCGAAATGTACGTTCGAAAGCCGCCCAATCCGGGAATTAAATATAAAAGAAGAACCCAGAATGATCGAACATCGCGACTCTGGAGGAGGCTTCACATCAAGCATTGTAGTGCCGACAAAGAAAACTCAAGGAACTATCAAGAAAGGGGAAGCAGTTAAAAACAAAACGAAAAAAACTGGTAATGTGCATGTGGTACCAGATCTACCTTCTGGACAATTTGATCTGCCAAGTTCCAAATATGGAGAAAGGATTCCCATTAATCCTAAGAAGTACCAGATCATACAGGAATTGAAACGCTTCTGTAGTGTAGAAGCTCAACTTTATTTTGAAAATTTACCATGTAACTGAGTGAAAATAAATATTTTTTGTGGACTCTCATCTTTTTTTCCCTGACTTTATGTACTTAGCCATCTTGAAAAAAAAATCTCGACGCTCATGTTGAAAAAATAAAAGTAACAAGTTCTTTCACCAAAAGAAGATACATGAGCCAATTTTTAATTTCTTGTTTTAAAAAAATTAAACGTTAGGGAAATACAGAGTTTTGAATTTTAAAATTCGTTCCACACAAAACTTCGGATTTGTGACCCTCATCCTTTTTCCCCTGTGGTCTTCATTTGCAAAGCCTCGGTGGCCGAGTAGTAAGCAAACCAGACTCTCACGCGGTAGACCCGGGTTCGATTCCCCGTGAGGTTGTTTTTTTTTATTGGTAATTTTATTTTTGAATAATTATTCTGCTTGATATTAATAACGACAACAGGTGGACGTTTGAAATATTTAGCAAAATATTCATTATTATAGATAATGGTACGGTACCCTTCATGAGGGAGTCCGACTAGCAACATCTACTTATAACAGCATCGTATATTTAAAAAAGGAAACCGTAGCATTATACAAATTGGACATTCAAGAGCTGTACGTTTACCATAAAATTAGTGGAAACATAAAATTGAATTGTTAAATTTTTATCACAGTTTATAGAAATTTTTATTTTCTAGATTTTTTCTTAAGTGGGTCGTAGAAAAAATATGCTGTTCGACTCGTGTGGATTGTCCATATCGCACTTGAACTTCGTCCTCGTGCGATATGGCCATCTTATCCACACTAGTTGCACAGACTACTATTTTTTTCAAAATATGCCCTTTTACATTTAAAAACAACCTGCCAAATGTCAAATCAGTTTATCCATCCATTTTAAAGTTATCGAATTAAAGCATTCTATTTTTCAAAATTTCAACACCCTGCTTTTCGAAAAGTAAATGTGCTAGACCCCTTGATCGCGCCAAAAAAATTATGAAAATGATAGTAAAAATTCATCCGAACAAATTCAAGTAGATCACTAGCACTGCGAATACCAGCTTTGCATAGAATTTTAATATAGCATCGGTGGTTCAGTGGTAGAATGCTCGCATTCCACGCGGGCGGCCCGGGTTCGAATCCCGGCCGGAGCATATGAATCGCTGCTTCGTAAACGAGAGAGAGACTAAGGAGAGAGCGCAAGCACGAAAGCAAGGCACATAACGAAGCATAACGTAGCGTAACGTAACGCGTAACGGTCAGATCTTTTGCGTCGCGACCCCTGGACGCTCAAACATAAGCTGACGTAAAGAACTAAAGTTCCAAAATTAGTTGCATTTGTATTTTTATTATCTACAATTCGCCTTCTGGCACCATAACGATAACAATAAGCTTCCGCGTTATCAACAAAAAACTAAAAAATGACGTTTTTCCCATTTCCAATGTTTATAACAATTTCGTGAACAGCATTTGTGAGTCAAAAATATATGAGGTACATACTACGTAGTGTATTTTACTAGATGCCTATGTCTGTCTTCTACTAATATTTTTATCAGTATGCTCTATTGCTTGGTCTAGTCTAATATTGATGAGGCCACTTTATTGATGTTTTCAATAAGGCAAACATTTTTGACAAAGCTGGGAATCAATTAACTGACTTGCATTTTTCACATGTTATCTTATTGATGGGATATAATTTCATCATATACTTTTGTAAATTTTGTGAATGTTTTCTAGAAGAACAGGATAACTGAACAAATATTTGTTAAAGTATTCCGTACGTAAATGAAAAATTAATTGGCGATGTATCACAAAATTCAGTTTCTTTTGTTAAATCCCTCCTACACGTAACCACTCGATTAATTTAAATTAAGGATCTGTTCAGTTTCAACACCGTATGGAATTTAAGACTACGCCCGATTTAAAGCCAGTCTATTATTTAAATTTAATTCAGGATGAAATCCCTGACAACTGAGGTTGAATTGTAAAGCTGGTGTTTGGTTGTAAGCAGCTTTCGAGCCGAAAATAAGGCTAAAGTTAGGTAAAATTCAAAAGGTGTCTAAATACGACGGGATTCTTGCTGACGAGGGATCAGGCATAAAAGCAAGTATAATACATTTGGGAAGGATTAAATATTGGTGCGGTTCATGTTGAGACGGTGATTATAATGGTGACAATGCGGTGATGCTTAAAATTTGATGGGGTAGACTCATTTTATATTCAGTTCTTTGGTATAGCTTTAGTTGAAAATACATTCTGGCAGGAATGTAACGTGGATTAATTCTCAAAAGCCCGTTTCAAGAGATGGTCAACATTATTTTTTACCATCAGCTAGTGTTCTATTTAGATACTAGCGTGAAGTTTGACCGCAATTTATATATATGTTTTTTCCATTTGGTCAGTAAAGTGAGTAGTTTTCACAAAAAATTTAAAAAATGGACAATTTTTTTTTTTATTTTGCATACTCAGCGAGTAGAATTTCGTTTACCGAAGAGAAAAAAATTCCACAGAAGGCTCACAGTGAATTACACATATCGAACACAAACGTGTATGACAGATCCACACACCACATCCACTTCCCTCCTACCAATTACCTCATCTAGAACATCATGTGCTAAACTGCATTTCCCTGAATTTATTTGTAACACCCTCCATCCCTACTCCACATTTTTTCTTCCCGAGGTCTGTTCTCCCCTTCCTCCTATTTGACCGGACTCATCCTCTCTAAGGGAATTGAATGTCCACCACCACAGAGCCCCGCTTGTGGTGGTGAGGCTGGATACTCCGGGAGGTCACGTTTGTCTTATATTAGTTGAATGTTATTTTACACTTAACCTCAAAATTATAATCAGTGACATATGTTAAGAATTATTTACAAAATATGACAACTGAGCTGTCAAAAGTAACAAATAAAATTAACAACTCAGAAGAAGAAGAACGTCGACATTTGTTAAGAAATACGTTAATGACGTCATAATTCCGTCTCACCCATTTCATGAATGAGAGATCAAGACAAACTTTATCTAATTTAATGTATTTAATGTTTTATTGATGCATATCAACTTTGCTATTTTTAATAGAACACCTTGTATATTCCTAAATTTCTTGTGAAACTCTGCAAACATTCATATTTTCATTGAATAATTTTTCACGAGAATTTGAAGACCATTTAGGATATTGTCAAATAGCAAAAGGGCGTAATTTTGAACATTTGTTATAATTTTAAGCATTTATTATAATTTTCTTAATTTGTTTTTTTTTAATAAATAAATTGTTATATTGCCAAGTTTTTAGGATGTTTCCATAAATTAAGTCAAAAACGATAAATTATTGATTGAAGTCTCAATTATTCGATAGAAATATGAATGGAAAGTTTTACTGTATGCAGAATTTCACAAGGAATTTAAAAATGTAGAAATATACAGGGTTTTCTATTTGAAACATTAAAGTTGATATGCGGTTTAACAGGAAATGTTACATTGAAATTGATAGCATTTTTGAATTTATTGGATCTTCTTGGACGGGGATGAGCAATTTCATTCAAAAATATTGAGCCGTTAAGGAGATACTCAAGGGGTTTCATACTTTATACTAGATATATTCGAAATAAAGAAAGCGAGAGCGAGAAAAGCTCAGAGGAAGAAACTGATTCGATTCTCAAATCACAAATGAAAAACATCATAATCATAATCAGCTGATAGATATTTAGATTGGAAATAGTAACTTGATTGGTAACACAAAATGAACTAGACTTTTTCCTATATTTGCGCTTTGCATGCAATGGAAAAGGCACCAAACCGAAAAAATTGCAATTGCATCGAATTGTAGAAGCTGATCAGCTGAGTCTCAGCTGCGCATGCTTTCGATCAAGAAATCTTGCGATTCGCATTGCATTACATGTTGTATTGCACCATGTCAAGCGGCCTTCAAGTAAGTACTTATTCAAAAGAACTGAACTGGGACAAACAATGATTAAGAGAAATATCACAAATTGTTCAATGAGAAATAAGCTGCGAATTGACTCGAAATAAACTGCATTCAAGGAAAAATATAATATATATTCACACATAAAAGATTGCTCTTCGTATTATTTCTGGGGCATATAGAAGTACTCCTATAGAAAATCTTCAATGGCAACTGGGCGAACCTCCACTTCATGAAAGACGACGATATATGAGTCTTGCGTACGTTACCAAAAACAATCACAATATAGCGGATATTTCCTAACCACTGATGCATTACAAAACTCACCAACCTTTCAATTCAAGAGCTCATCGAATTTTAAGATCCATAAACATATCATACATCTCTCAATCACAAAATCAACATAGCTTCACTCCTCCATGGCTTATACCACTTTCAGAACTTGATCTCCATTTATTAACCTACAACAAAACTGAAACCAATACAAAAATTATTATCAACGCCTTTCGTAGTACTATTACTCACTATCCTGAGCACGTTCCTATTTACACAGACGCATCAAAAAAAGGACTGTGGTATTGGATCTGCCATTATTGCTTGAAATACAAACTACCACCAGAATCAACAGTTCTGACAGAAGAGCTTTATGCAATATATAGGACACTGAGTTTCATCAAAACAGAATGTGAAAGGAAATTTTCAGTAATTACCTACTCCTTGAACTCATTACACATAATATCTAAACTATACAGTCATCATCCTATTGTCAATATGATCAAAACAGAATTATATGAATTGGGAAATGAAAGTATCGTATTCCTACGGGTTCCTTCACATGTTGGATTGGTGGGTAACGAAGAGGCCGATAAATCGGCAAGAGAAGCAGCAAATGATAATAGATTGATTCCACATTCCAATCCATTACCAATAGACCTGAAAATCACCTACAAACACAAAATTTTGAAAAATTGGTGTGATAGCCTGAAGCAATCTCAGCCTCGAGAGATCAAATCTTTGTTCGGACCATGGCAAAATCATGCCCCCAATCGGTTCATGGAAGTTGTACTGACTAGATCACGTGCAGGACATAGCAGACTCAGCCATCAATATATACTGCCAAAGGAGTGTCAACCGTATTGTGAAATAGGTATGTGAGCATCCCATCACAAAAAAAAATAATTTTGATTGAGTGTCCGCTATACAGTGTCGCAAGGTTACGGCATCGCCTACCGAACAATTTAAGTGCAGTGTTCAAGGAGTGCAGTGTCCAAAGTTTAGTACAGTTTTTAAAAGATTCTGAGCTCACTTTTTGAGCGAAACCTAATACAACAGTATGCCTAGGAAGAGTCACTTTACAAAAGGTTCGTTGAATTTTGCGTCGAATGTCTGCCAACTTCTAGTTTTTCTATTTGTATACGACCTGCTATACAATTCAACGTAAATTTGCTACCCTAATCAGGATGCCAATTCACTTAAAAAGTTGGATTAAGAAGGAGCATGCAATTTTCAGGCAAATTTTTATTTCATTTTATTGTCAATTTGACTTGAAAAATGTTTGCTTCTTTCATCAATTTGCTAAAAAAATAAGTACATCAATTTTACTCATCAATTGCAAATTGCATATTTTTCTTCCCAACTCTTGTTGTCAAAGTGGCGGCAAATTCGGGCAGCAAATTTCAACTATCAAATTATTGTCAATTTTGATTTATTGAGCAAAAAGCTGGTAAAACTGCACACGATGTGCCTATGAATTTTTGATTGAATTTTTCAACTGTCTTTTGGACACTTAACTAATTTCAGTCAATGAACGATTTAAACAGTGGCATAGGAGCTCGGAACCTTGTTCTTTCTTGCACAATATAAAACAATTTCCGGAAAACCCCGACCTTGCCAAACTCTGTGGTTATCTCCAATTGATATTAACTTGTGAGTCCGAGATCTTTTTTTGCTGATCGGAATGTTTTATTCCTGTATTTGTTTTAAATTTTATCAAATACGCGTAACTTACAAGAACTGTATCCAAATGTATGGAGCATTGCGTGTGATGGTTGCTATTGAGGGTAGAAGCTTTTCTAAGCTTACGCTGGTGAAAACCTGTGTACGATCGACAATATTCCAATGTAGATTGACAATCGAAAATGAAATTGCTGTAAAACATCGACTTTGATAACGTTATAAAAGAGTTCATTGATAGAAAGGCACGAAAAGTGAAGATTTTTTTTTATTATATCCATTGCCTTTTTTTCGTATGGGTTTAATTGCAGTTAGGGGGCGCCGTAGAAATCTTGCCAGAGGTGCTGGTAGTGGTAAAACCGGCACAGTTGTTGTGCTGATAGTATGTTGGAGTAGATTTGTTGTGATCGATTGATTCCGTCAATTGATATACAGTCTGTTACCTTCACATGCTTCAGACAATATTCCTAGGTCAACTCTGTCGTTGGTTAATTCATGGTGATTGGGACGGCTTTCGAAGAGCCTGTTCAGAACTTTCCACAACAAAACCAGTTCAAGAGACGAAACGTTTATGTAATAAGTGGTTCCAGTATTCTCTGTAATTGTCTGAGATCAGTGGATGAGCACTACTACTATGAACTTAATATACAGTATTTATTTCAATTGTTATGAAAACGATTCATTGTTGAAGTTGAAGTAGTACTGTAATAAACGTGGTATTATCAATCAAATTGGGGGCCGGTCTTCCGAAGCTTCGATTTTATTTAATGAAATTGACAAGTTCTGGCCATTTCAATTCCTCAAATCGTGCATAACTTTTAAAGTGTTTACTTTTTACCAATTCACCTGAAAATATTTTTTTACGATTACTATCCAAAGATGTTCCTACACATCTTAATCCGACTAAAAAGTTGACGTTTTCCGCGATCTGTCATAATTTCACACTATTGGAGCTCTAGAGCGCGTAAAATACTTTGGCGCTCACCGATTTTCATAATTTAACTCCAAAATCATGAAAGATCGAAGAGTAATACCGCTGCGTAGTATTGTGAAAAAACTTTCATATCAAGTGATCTTAGAGAGGAAATCGTGTTAAATTCAAGCGGACATTTTTTCGCGTCCCTCGATGAACTTTCATCTCAATCAACACTTTTCGCTTAGAATACACAAAATAGCTCTATTTTTCCTTTTTCTTCAATTTTGCAATGAATCGTCATTAAGTTACCTGCCATTCGTACAAAAAAATTCATCCAGAATGTTTCATTCAAATGACGTAACGAATCGATTTCATTTGGATTGAAACGTTCATACTTTCCAGGAGGTTGAATGGTTTTTTGTGCACCTTATTAGTGGTGCGCCACTCGCCTATTAGTACAGGGAATGAAGCATTTCACCTGGTAATTTTTCCGTCCAGCATGGATTGACTTGAAATTTTAACAGAAGGTAGGTGATAGCCCAAGGATCAAAATCTATATCGAACTGAAGGGCGCTGGGGGTGAAAATTTTTTTATTAAATTTTAACCACAGGAATCGATAGAAAAAGTGATTCCAAACAAAATATGTTCTATAAATTTTTTTTGTAAAATCAATATTCTCTAAGTAATTCGCGATTGAAGTAACGCTTTTCAGAGGAAAAAATCGACGTTTTTGATATGTTTTTCGCGGATAACTCGAAAATTATGCATTTTATCGAAAAAACTGTGAAAAGCAAAATTGTAGCTTTTAAAAAAACAAGCAAACCCTTTTTTTATAATTTTTCTGAAACCAATAGGAATTGAGATATGACCCATCAATGATTAGCTTTTTTTCCCAAATGCAAAATGTGATAGATTCAAAGTCAAATACCGGAAAAATGATGCATTTTTCGTATAGAACTCATGGAATCTTTTTCAAAGAGCAAAATTGGACCTTTCTTTAAAAAAAGGTCTGTAGCATCAAAATTGAGTGAATTATGACAAAAATATGTCATTACTGAATTTTTTATACAAAAAATCGGTGAAAACAACCCCCTAACTATCCTTCTAATTAAAATTGATCTTCACCACTGTGCAATTCTCCTGTGCAATTCTCTTTGTACATGTATGGGTAATATGTCCAAGAAGTTTGACCAATTTAAAATTTATAGTTTTCGAAAAATTATGGCTTAATTAAAAAGCTATTTTTCATAACTTTTTATTTTTTACCCTTTCTTTCAAAATAACTCCGAATATATTAGAGGTACAAGCAAAGTTAAAAAACGAAATTGTAGCTTTTTTCATGACAAAAATGTTCCTGCAAGTAGATTTTTTGTACGGTTAATATTTGACGAGATATAGCCGTTTAAAACGTCTATTTACGCACGAGCACCACCTTTTTTTAGCCCTTCAAACGAAAAAGTCCAATAGTATAGTATAGTACACTTGGAAGCATAATAAAATTTTTTTTTTACATATAACACTAATAACAGTTGATTTTTAAGGGTTGAAAAAGTATAAAATTGTATTTTGAAATGTAACAAATTCATCATTCTACTAATTCAAACCAATTTTCACCTATCTTGAGATTTATAATGCTATTTTTTAATTTTTGACATTTAGGGGTAGTTTTCACCCCTAAGAAACAATCAGGGTTCGTCGGCATGACATGATACATAAAGCAGAGGGTGAGTTGAGCCTAATCCCAAATTTTTATGCAAATCAATCGGAGGCGAAATCATTTTTTAAGGATTCGTGATTTTTTTTACATTAAGCTGTAACAGGGGCTGCTTTTTAAGGGTTGAAATATGATGAAATTGTATTCCAAAGCTTAAAACAATCATTATTCAACTTATCCAAACCAAATCTTACCCATTTTAAGGTTTAAAATGTTATTTTATGATTTTTGACAAATAAAGGTAGTTTTCACCCCTAAAAACCGTTTAGCGCCCTTCGGTTTGATATAGATTGTGAACCTTTGGCTATCATCTACCTCCTGTTAAAATTCCAAGTCAATCCATGCTGGACGAAAAAATTGCGAGGTTTTACCTTTTTTTGAGCTTCATTCCCTGTACTAGATTATAGGATGCATCTATTGGGATGTTGATTAATAATAATGAGAAAAGTACGAATTCCATCACAATAATGCTATATAATTGTGAGAAAAGCACCAGAGTAAGTGTATCCAGCTTTTAGAAGATTCCACCGAAAAATAAACACTTTTATGGTCCAATACAGCCGTGTTTTGATAGAAACTTATTTTTGAAGCAGGTACTTTGCCTGTTTTTTCTGAATATTCAAAAAAACTCCACTAAAGGCAACTCTGGGGTAGGGGTACAAATGTTTCGATTTTCCATTCAACATCAACGTTGAACGTACCCAATGAGAACTGTTATGTTTGATAATTGGCAGGGGCAAATGTATCTTTGAACACCTCATCTCCACTATTTCCACAAAACCAAGTTCTCACGACATCTTCACTTGTCAGCAAAGTGACAAACTTTCGGTAAAGTCGAACATATGTACGGGACCACTAGAACGGCATCTCGAATATTATTTTTAAACCTCAAGAGAATTCTGGAATCTTAATATCTGGCTCAAGCTATATTATAATGAAAAACTTTAGCAATAGCTCCGCCACTGAAGATTTTCAGAAAAGCTTCCAACAACCACTTCACAAAATCAAAAATTTACTAGGTATGGAGAATATACCTATACTTGCGGGAGAATATATATTGTAAGGGAATCAGATAATTAAATTACTTGAATCAACTCTATTCATAAAAGGATTACAGAAAAACAGAAATGCAAGAAATAAATATGTATAATAAATCAATTTGAATACAAATTTTGAAATAAAAATAGAAAGACTTGCCTTGAGTAAATAAAGTATTATATATTTTTTCATCATATCCAGTAATAATTAAAATAAATTTAGCATTCTTCATTTAAAATTAGATTGCTTGTTTGTTTTTCATAATCAATATGAATTAGTTACACCTGAAATTGAAATCATTAGTATACAATATTTAATAATCAATATAAATTATATTTTTGGCAGAATTCTAACCTAAATTATAATTGAATGTCACTGTCAAGATGAAGTATGTTTTGCGAAGACAGAACAGTCAGACAGAATCATAGAATAATATTTTCAGAGATGGTTGTTAAGGAGATAATGTGTACTGCATTGTGATTGTAGCAATAAAATCAAAATTTAAAACGTTTATTAAAATAAATTTAAAATTAGTTTATATAAAATATGTAATTGGAAAGATTTATTGGACATTGGTAATGAGTTTACATGAATTAAAATAAAATTATTGATGGTAGGAAATTGTATATTAGATATTTAAGAGGGACACATAATTTTAAGCATTTTCATAAATGAGGACAATTTAAAGGGTAAATTTAGTGAAGTTCTTAGTGATATAAAAGGTAGAAAGAATTACAATAGTGCAATAATAAATATTATAGACAATAATAGACAGTAAACAAGAAATTATGAAATTTTGCAATTAAGAAAAAAAATCAAGTGCTTCGGAAATATAAGATAGCAACGGGGGTTGTTGATTTAAGAAAAACAAGGGAAGAGAGTTGGATTTTGGAAAATAAGAAAGTGGAAAATTTTATTGAAAGTTGAGAAGATATAAAAAAACTAAAATTATTAGTTTGAATGTATTTTTTAAGACCAAGAAAGGTTCAGTGAAATATCAAAGAATTATCGAAACGTTAAACACGTACCTGAAAATCATTAAGAAGTTGTTCCAGCGTCCCATAGGAGAACCAGATTCTTAAGTTTCATGTGAAATCCTATAATCTAGTCTTCCTCAACAAATTTGCAGAAATATTCATCTAACCAGCTAGAAAAGTGAAAAGTAAAGGTTAGTCAATTTAATTGGTACCAATATAAACGTTAATAAAAAGCATATGCAAATCGGATGTACATCAAAAATAAAGTTCAAAATTCAGTAATAATTTAAATAAATTTCAAATTCAGTAATAATTTGAATAAATTTCAAAATTCAGTAATAATTTAATTTAACTAAAATAAATAGGAGCTCACCTTAGATTGTAGATTTTCCATTGATTTTAGGTTAGGTATTGTATGTGTGTAATTGTTTCATTCTGTAGTAGTTTTAGTTAAATTTGAATTGATATTCATGTAGATATATTTCATCCAAAGGCAATCACAATTATCATTAAACTAATTTGTTGAATTGATTTATGTTTTAATGGGTATAAACAATAAATTTCCAGCATATCATAAGAATAATTGATATTCATTTGCAGTGGCAGAAATGTTTGCTACACTCTCAACTCATCGACAGAGACATCTATTTTCAGTTTGGGTAAGATTTAAATCAATAAGAAAGGTTTGTTCATAGGCGTAAGAAAAATTATTACTTCATATTTATTCGAATCAAATATATTGGAAGATTTAAATTGAAGACCTTCATAAATAATTGTAATAAATTGAAGAATTGATTCAAGTATCTGATATCTGCGAATAAAAAAAAAAAAAATTTAATAGAGCCGGAACCCAAAAAGATACAGAGTTTTCTTGTTCCCGAATTTCATGTGAGCTGGCTGGAAGAAAGGGCAAGTGTAGGCGGTATAAATTGTTATAAAAAATTAATATAGAGTTTAAATAAAATAAAAACAATAAAAACCGTAACAATATACAGTGCTTTTCAGATAAAAGTATCCACCTTTAATAAC